>CM067508.1:29948570-30016070 GCA_034509495.1 Acestrorhynchus altus
AGCTTTCGCTGGCTGTCAGGAGCGATAAGGGCAGAGAAGTTCAGTGGGACAGCACTCCCTTTCACTCTCTCCCACCTGTCTGTCTCTCTCTCTCTCTCTCTCTCTCCTATTCTCTCTCACCTCCACCCCTGGAGAGATCCAGATAAGGCTCAGGTGTGGGGGCCTCTACACAGCGCTAGCTCTAACAAAGAGCCCCATTATCAGCCTGTCAAAGCCATTGCTGCTTCAGGTCTGCTCCACACACAATCACATACACACACAGGTGCTGGGCGTGACATTCCTAGTGCATGAGAGCCCCATGCACACCGTGAACATCTTTCTCTCTTCTCCGTTTCACTCTTCTTCTTTTCTCTTCCACAAGCACATGACTCTTGGACACATGTCTACTTAATCTCCCTAGGGGAAAAAAAAGAGTCTCTGCTCTTCTGTAATACAGTACGTGTCCTCTTGATTTGACAATAACATTATCCATTCTCTCAGGTAACTTTTTACACTTACCTTTTACTGGAGAAAAAGCTGAGGGCATATGGATACTGGGGAATCAGACCGGTCTGATTTAATACATGAGATTTCTGTTACAGTACACATAGATGGTAGGGTCAGAAGCTGGTGTCAACAGCATGCATCTATGGACCCAACTTGTGTCGACAGTCCAGGCTAGTGGAGGAGGTAAGGATGGTGATAGGTTTGGTGGATGCGTTTTGGTCTTGGTCCTATGGAAACCTTGGTTCCTAAGAGACAACAGTGACAGCCCATCCAGCATTAGGGAATGCCATTGGAGTAGTGTAGTTTGAGATGTTTATTGAATATAATTCATCTACATATTCCTCCTGAAAAAAATAAAGCATGGTTACAGGATGGTGGAGCTGAGTTTTAGCATTGAGTTGTGATGTTAATGGTGCAGCAGCCAGTTTCATCAGAGCTGGAGTTGTGATGCTAATGGATGCAGCGGTCCAGTGTGGCAGGCTCTGCAGAACTGTAACAGAAACGCTAATGGACATACTAGCCGGGCTCAGAGGTTGAAGCAGCAGCGCTGGAGATCTGTTGTGCTAAAGGTCTGTGTTTAGCAGCTGTTATTCTTGGTCTGCAACACAAATAGAATGATGAGTTGTTTCTATATTGACTTTGTTTAAGCTAAAAATATTTCAATTGATTTGTGATAAAATCTGAGAAATGCGAAGCACAAGTATCTGAGACACTTTGATTAGAATGAAATTGTGATGGCTAGACACCTCCAAAACATCAGGCAGGTCTCATGGGTGTTCTTGGTCTGCAGTGGTCAGTACCTACCAAAGTTCTCAAATAAAGGACAACAATTGAACCAGTGTCAGGATCATGGGTGCCCAAGGTTATGCTCATGAAATCCCCCACCAGGGGTAAGTGCTATCTGTCATTTCCAGGGCTCTAGTCCAGAAGTTTTAAATGACACGCAGAACTTTATAACATCCAAAAGTGACAGAATCCAAAGTACAACCCCAGTCCTGGAGGGCTGGTCTCCAGTAAAGTTTGGTAGCTGTCCTACTCAAACCCACCTGATTCAATTCATCAGATAAATAGCAGGAAAAGTGGGTGTAGGGAAACTACCACTTTACTACCACTTTACTGGGGCTGTGCACCACTGCCTTAAGGTCTATAAGGTCTATAAGGTCAGGGGCATGGGCATAACTGTAGATTTTTGGGCAGCATGAGGATGGACCTACACAGTATTAGGCAGCAGGGTTTAATGATGAGGCTGATCAATGTATGGTTTCAACTCAAATCTACCCCTAAATTATAATAGTTGAGCATTATAGAATATGTTTCTAGTACAGCCTTTCTGCCAGCTTTCACATGTCTGGTCTCTTGATAGCAGGCAGATATCCAACAAGACTTAGAAAAAACACCATTCATCTTCTTTTCTTTGACTTGATTGACTTTGGCTGATTTAACTCTTGGAATAATTACCTTATTTCAATGCTAATCATTTAAGTGCATTTTTAAAAGGGAGTCCTATTAAGGCAGGTGGATATGGGAAAGTTTTTTGTTGTTTTCACATGGCTGGAAGTTCGGGTGGAAAAAGCTCCACAAAGCTCCACATCTGACAGCCCCTCCTGTGAAGCTGCTTTTCCAGAGATACATGGTTTTGTTTCAATAGCGACAATCTGCTTTGGAACAGCTATTTCTGCACCAATTAAACTCATCTCACACTCAGATACTTCACTCACTCACTACCACTCACACACACTTGTGCGCACCGTCCCTGAGCTCTGTAGATGGGGGCTCTTTTTCCATTCCAGTGGTGGTTAGGTGGGGAGATGTGAGCGTCTGCGTGTGATTGGTTCGTGTGGCCGAGGTGACGGCGCTCAGTTAGTGAGCGCCCACCGCCCCCTGAGGTTCATATTGCAAAGAGGTGTCATCTCTCCAGAATGCACACATTGTGCCATTTCTTTCTCTCTCTCTCTCTCTCTCTCTCTCTCTCTCTCTCTCTCTCTCACACACACACACATACACACACAATGTTAAGCACTTGAACTGGTGCACGAGGGCCTGAATTACTAATGCTGCAGATTATTTCCCTGATTCAGCCGTCACAGTCTATTTCCCCTGACTCTTAGGACCACGTATGTAAATCTGTGTGTGGTAAGTGCTTGTGTGTGTCATACAGATAGCAGACACTTTGGGCCAAATCTGGGCCACTCTGGTTCAGTTGCGGGCCACATTTGGGCCAAACATTCATTGCTACAGGGGCACACATCTTGCTGTATTTGTCCAATCCTAAAACATGATTCATTGAGACTCACTATGATATCTTCAGTCCTGACTGGACTTTTGTAATGGTCAACAGCATAGAGAGAGTCAATATACAACTGAGTTCGGAGGGGTTTAGCAGAGATTTCACATCATATGAAATCCAGGAGTATCACATTCATGCATAAAGCTCCTCTTGCGTACACACACACACACACACACACACACACACACACACACACACACACACACACACACACACACACACACACACAGTGTGATCTGTCAGCCTCCTATTCTCTCTTTAATAGAATGTACTATTGCAGTGCAGGAGAGCAGATTCAACACAGCGCCAAGCCAATTAATTCCACCAAGGACGAATTCTGTGTTTCTCCATGTTGCTACGTTGCTCACGTGACCTGGCAGAAGCCTGTTGGATGAATGCCACCTCTTTCCCTCTCTTTCTGTCTCAGCCATCTCTACTCTCTTCATTAAGAGCACATGAAAGGAAACAGGGGGCGCAGTCACCGCCTGCTCGCTTTTGCACTGCGCAGACAATGCCATTAGAATTTCTACAAAGCGAAATACAGTTTTATACTGACAAACGGACTGGTTTGGACTTCTTCTCTGTAATTTACTGCTTTAGCTTTGTGTTGATATTAATAATAATAACTTTGATTAAACCACACTAAACCTGTCACAACCCTAACTTTAACATCGGCACCCTAAAGCAAAACGTATTGTTCTAGTTGCATAAACATCCTTCATTTGAACCAGCCAAATGTTCCACTATGGAGGACTTAATTATTAACATGGAAACCGATATGTAGGTAATGGAAGTAAAATACACTAATTAATTAATAAATATGGGCAAAAAAATTAATAATTATTTTATTATTTGAATTTTTTATTGATGCAAATTTTTAACCATCAATTTGTGTATTCTGTGTGTCTGTGTTTAATTATTCATATATTTACAAATTAATGTAGGTCTGTTTTTTCTTTTTCCTTGTTTGCTTTACAGAAGGAGAAAAAAATATATTTTAATGAAAGTCAGTGCATTGTGAATTTCCCAACATCTTTGACACAGTGAACAAAATGACTTTAGATATTTATACAAAGCTGATAAATATTAATAAATAAAATGATCCACTTTAGAAATTTAACAAATGTAGCCTATTATTTGCCACCTGGCCACAGAGCCCGTTCTAACTTAAAAGACACAGCAGTTACTTTCTGATGCTTGAGCAGCATTTATGTAACTGTTGCTGCATTTAATGTAACATTATGTAATATTATTACCATAAAATATATACTTACATACTTACCTTACTGTAGTATGTAACTCACTTAAAGTGGGCAGGTCAACATTAATGAAAAGTACACTATTGTGTAACACTAATGTGTAACTCTAGTCATATATAGGACCACTATAGGACAATCCTGTTCTATAATTCTGCCACCTCAGTACACATTATTCTTTCACTTTGAGGATTCTGTTTCCCTTATCTTATAAAATGATGGCAAAAAGTGTATAGTGGTTGATTAAAAGATGAATTGCACTTTTTGACTGTTGGTGGAGGCCAGGAGCAAAAAATGGCAATTCTCACATAATGCAGCTTTAAGCTTTAAGGAAACTTGCAATAAGCAGTTTATTTTTCATAAAAAAGAACAGTAGCATTTTCAAATCCTCTGGTAATTTTGTAAAATTTCAGGTTTAGTGTCAAATAATTATGACTACAGTTTTAGCACTTATTCTGTGTGAAAAAGTGGTGAAAGTGCAAACCCTTTAATTTGCCCTAGAGGTGATTTTCATTGGTGCTCTTTGTAACAGAGAAGCTGCCTTTTCATTATAATAAGCTCTTTATTATAAAAACCAGACAGAAACCATCACCTGATGATGATGCATGAATCAAAATTGTGAAATTCATTCACTGCACAATTAATTGCTAAACATAATTCAAATACACTGTAAGATATTTATGATAAACTTTGAAAATTAAAACAAAGTATTTATAGGAGACAGAAAATATTCTTATTTTCAGGAGATTCTAGCCAACTCAAAAGTGTGTTCGAGATGTTTGTATAAATTTGACCATATTTTGATCAATTCTAGTGCATACAAGTCCAGAAGTCTAGATAATCTTCAAAGACAATAGCCCAAATTAAATAAAAAACAACCTGAATGTCCTTTATCATATTTATTATTCATGTATGTAATGGATAGACAGATGTATCAGTATTATCCTGTCTCAGGACTTTTATTCTGAAATTTAATCACTGTGTGAGCAAAGAAAGAGAACAAATAGTCCCGTCCTTCTCATTTTCTTCACTAACCCAACATCTGGGTCACTGATGTCATTAGCCCCACCCCTCTTGCTAGTCGGTTAGAGTCTGTATGCAGGTTGAGCACATACATGTGGACAGAGCAGTAAACACACTCTGGAAGCTCCTTTAACATTTAAACTGGGATTTAATTCAGTTGGAAATTAGTGAATTCTAGCTGTTTTCCAAGCTGATGTTTGTTCCTGTCCCCAACAAATTCCAACTCCTGCTTTCCAGGTGCTCACAGTCCAGCAGGTCCTGGGTTCTCTTTTGAGTCTCCTTCCAGTTGGCCAACCCTATACCTCTAGCCCACACCACCTGAGCTGGCTCTTCTCATTGTGAAGGAGCAGCGGCTCTCCTCCGTGCCTCCTGCAGGTAACAGAGCTACACACAATTCAAAAAACAAAATAATTATGATTAAAAAGATACTTTTATTGCACACTTTTTGATCCCCCTTTCTGTGATTAAGAAACGTTCTGTACTGGTTTTGGAAAACTAGACCTGAAACAGGATCAAAAAAGAAAATCAGAGGTATTGCTTGCCACTAATGCTGTGCACACTAACTCACAAAAGCCCACTCCCTCATATGCACTCACCGTTTTACGCCACGCCGTTTCATCGGTGCCACTCTCCTTCCAATCCCCCTTAATGAAAGACACATTATTTGTAATGCAATAAAGTGAAGGCAGGATAGATGTGATAGGCCCTAAGTAAATGACTGCGGTAATTAAATGTGCAGTGATTACTGAATACAGCATCGTACCTGAACCAAACAAATTGGAGTGCGGATCACTCTCCACTGGAACAAATGCAGCATGGCACCAACCACAGATGCGACCTCTCTTCCACTCTACTTTCTGCTGTCTTTCTCACTGCATATGACAGGACATAATAATTGCCAAGCAAACAACAATCCATCTCTATTTCTCCCCCACATCCAGTTGTAGCTAGGGGCTGATAATATACTGTACTGCTTTCTTTCTTTCTTTTTTTTTTTTGTAGGGGGAAACCATTTGAATATTTCTTTGGCAGGAAATCGCATTACAGGGCTATTAAAAAGTAATTATTTGTACATAAATTCCCTGGGAGTCGGCGGTGGATGCAGGCAGTGACGGCGTAAGCGGCTCGATACAAAGGCACTTAGAAGACGCTCTTTTCAGTGCGCGGCATGTTTATTAAAAAAGTGTACGGCTCCTTCATCATTCGCCGAGCGACTACGTGTCAGCCAGCTCATATTTTGTGGCTCATGCTAATGTAATTACAGCAGCTTTAGCACCGTCAGTGTGGAAGGGAAGGCGCTCATTACCACTGTTATGAATGTTCATTTCAGCAGGCGCCCTCAGCTCTGGAGGTCTCATTTGGAGCTCATCTCAGGGGGGACCCGAGGCCTTGCTTAGCAGAGCTGAAGCACTGTGTGCTTCTTGTACTGGGAGGCTCCCGAACTTCTGTTTGTGGTTGAAGGCAGCACTCGCTCCACTGCAGTAGGGCCAGATTGGTCCTCAGATGCTTTGCTTTGTCTACCACAGGGCTGGAGAGGCTCTTCCTTCTGTTGTGGAGTCTGCTGCTGCAGCAGAGCACCAGGCTTCAGCTCAGTGTCAATGTTTAGATGATCCAAAAAGCACTGAGCCCAGCAATGGGGGTTTGCAGCCTTTGTGTGGGTGAAGATGAACAAAGCTCATTAGGAGCAAGCATCCTGGCTGGCCTGAGCGACTGGCCGGGTGCTCTGTGTTGGGACCTCAGCCCACACTGATTCATAATGTACATGGTGCTGAAGCATAGTTTATCATGAATGCTAATTGCTGTGTTTACTCATTAGGCTAGGGATGGAGAACCTAAGCACTCCAGTCCAAGCCTGGTTTAACAACACAGGGCCCTGGGGTTTTGGAAACAAAACAGCCACCTATGTATCACTTTTTTTCTTATACTGTCAGCCACTCTGCATCTTAGTCTTAACAGCTTGTGTGCAAAGCCACTACTCAAAACAGTTCTGAAGGCAGATCTGCCTCTGAGGCAGAACAATTGCAATTGGTTTAAGCAATAACGGATTAAAATAACCAGTAGGCTGGGTTTTCTGCTTCTCAGAACTGTATATGTGGATGCATTGCAGGTTCTGCAATTCAGTTGGAGAGTTTGACATTCTTTACATATGGTGCTGATGATATGTAGAACTAAGTAGTTAGTTTCTAAGGCAACATTTCACAGTTTGTCTTTACTGCATGCCACCATGGACAGTACCACGACGCTTCAGTTCCACAATGGGAATGCAGATTTAATGCTCAATTGGCATTCTTGACAGCTTGCCTGCTGACAAGAAACCAAAGAAAATGCTGTCTTAGTAGGGCTGGATGATACACACAAAAACTCATATCCCGATATATTTTAGCTGAATGGCAATATACGATATGATATACAGTATGATATATAATACTCAAAAAAAATATTTATTTTTTTTTTACTATTTTTAAACAAATTGAAATTCCATCTTCATTTCTTCATCATACAGAATAAGTCTTATGCACCCTCTGTAAATTGTACTTGAGAGCATGACTGAAGATGAAGGGGAGCAGAGTAGAGGAGGACCTGAGAGCAGGTGTGGAGCAGAGCAGAATTTTATTTAAAAATTTTAAACCTCGCAATAAATAATATCGCTTCAGCTAATATCCTGCTCTATGTATATCCCAGTATGGATATTGATATCAATATATCGCCTAGCCCTACTTAGAAACTAGCTGGCTAGTTTTCCAGGCAGTTAGCTGAGAAACTAACATCAGGGCTAAGGTGCTACCACTATGATCCTGAGGTCACTGGTTCGAATCCAGGTTCATGCTGCTCAGCATCGGCAGCCGGGGTCCAGAGGGAGAAAAATTGGCTTGCTCTCCCTCGGGGGGTGGGTAGATTGCACTCCTCCCACATCTCGCAAGTGCGCTGCTGGTCGACACGGGCGTCTGCCGTCCATTGCGTCAGAACCGGGGATCCGGGGTTCTCCTCCAAGCGCGATGGCTGCCCGGCAATGACACAAATGGCGGCAGTTCGAAAAGAGGTGGTAGGCTATCGTCACATGACTCGGAGGAAACATGTGGACGATCTCTCCCCCCCCTAGTGTCGAGAGCAGGGCATGTAATGTGATGTGTGTAATGGGGCAATTGGCATATCTAAATTATTAGGGGTGAAAAAAAAATAAAAAAATAATCTCAAACTGAATTTCACACCTTTCATCCACATGTAGAGGTCTGAGGAACATATACATATTTCTAAAACTCTGTCTACTGGTTATTTTAATTGGTTATTCTCTGAACCCTTTGCGTTTGTTCTCCTTCAGAGGTAGAGCTTCCTCCAATGCTGTTCTAAGAAGTGATTTTGCATCTAAACACTCATTACTGTCAGCTGATGTGAATTAGAAGGAAGGACAAAGGCTTACCACTATATAAAAACTGTGAAATCCAAGTCACAGCCATGTGTGTAATTCATCTCAAATTAAAGTGAATATTCTATTAAGCTACAGCACAAATATGATTTCAATCCCCCGCTGTGACTGGAGTGGTAAACTTAAATTTCACTGCTTCCCAACACTTTTCCTACCAGTTACAATGATCTTAATGTTAAGCATTAGTGAGGTCAGCATGTTTGATGATCACCACCTCACCTTATCCACAACTCATTCAAAATGAATCAGATGGAACTTCATCTTCCCAGAGAGCCCAGTTCTGCTGCTTCACAGCTTCACAGCTCAAATGCTTCCAATAGGTTCTTTTCTGTTTCACACAGTCCTGTTCTATTGGCAGTTCTCTGCGGGGACTACACTAGCTGTGTGTGTATTTGCACATCTATGTCAGCAACTTAAAGTAGCTGAATGTATTCATTAGTGTCAATAAAATTTTGGACATATGGTGAACATAGTGGACAGCAAGTGAATAGTTAGGTCTTGATGTTGAAAATTGGCCAAGATCAGAGACACTATGACACAGCAGGCCCCACCATTCTAGGTCTTGTGGGGTGTTCCTGGTATGCAGAGGTTCGTATCTACCAAATGGTGGTCTAAGGAAGGACGACCACTGAACCAATGACAGGGTCATGGGCACTCGAAGCTTAGTGATGTCCATGAGGTATAAGCAACTGATAGTTTATGCATTTATGCTGGCTATGTCTTCAGTGGGGCAGAGCTATTTTTGTAACATGAAGATGACCTACACAATATAAGGCAGATGGCCGATCTGTGGTGCTGTAACATTGCGTTCTTCAGGGTGCAGCTGCAACATTACATTTAGTACATGTTTTTGACAGAACATTTCCACCATATGAGAATAGAAGTGAAGGAGAGATGGGCAGTAATGTTACTGACAATTAACTTGACTTGATCTGAGGAGCAGTGCTGCCATGTATACATACATACATTCTGCTGTCATACATTTGATCAGAAGAGAAACACAATGTTTTATTGACTTTAATAAAGTGTCAGTGTGCCACGCTTCTCAAACTGAGAAGAGCAGGAGTCCCAGCCCCCATAATGGGCACATTGGTACCATTCTGAGCACCCCGACCAGCTGTATCGATGTGTAGAACGCGCCTGCACCTTGTTGTGTCGCAAGACCCTTCAGTGAATAAGAGCAACTAAAAAGATCATTGGAACCTCTCTCGCAGCACCCGCTTCACTCGGAAAGCCCTCTGCATGGCTTGTGATTCTACCCACTTGCTCCACAGCTCCTTCAGCCTGCTGCCATCAGGGAGGAGACTGTGGAGTCAAAACCAGCAAAATGTGGGACAGCCCCATCCACCAGGCTGTCAGGATGCTCAACCCCCCCCCCCCCCCCCCTTTTTGCTCCCTGTACATGTGAGACAAACACATGAGAAAATCGGTCCGTCACCGTGCAAGATATTTTTACTTTATACTCAATAAATTTTTACAAACTTATATATTCTTTATGTTTAGAAAATCAAACCAAAGGTGTTTCAGTGTGTGTAAGCTGGTTGTTACAAATCTGAGTTTACGTCTGATTAGATTTTTATCTGATTTCAGATATAAGTATATAAATGTCAGAATGTTTAAAATGATATTTTGATACAATGCATCCATTAAATGTGACGATAATCAAGAGCAAATATGAAGGATATTATTTCATCATAAATATATAATTTATTATAATAAATATATAATTAATTATAAACACTAACAAAACAAAAATGCACATATCCGTATATAAATACATATGAATGACAGTTCTCTGTCTAAATTAATTTGAATAATTTATAATGGTAATATATCATTTATAATAAGTTAATACATTCATTTATAATTTGTTGTGCTGAACATTAGGCTTCATTTATCTAGTAGTTAGACCCGTCAATTTGTTTTCTTCCCGTTGAGATGCTCCCGAGGCAAAATGGTCCCTTCAAACCTATGTCTATATTGTGGTCGGTTTTCTGTCAGGCTATGGAGAAGATGAGGAGGTGGACACACATGCAGTGTACCACCACAACAAACAAAACACCAGGATACAAGATAAAGTCACAGCACGCTGACGTGAAAGAAAATCCTGAGACAAAGGACTATATATACATACTTATACTATATATATATATATATATATATATATATGTGTGTGTGTGTGTGTGTGTGTGTATATATATATATATATATATATATATATATATATATAGTTCCTGACTGACTGACTGACTGGGGTGTGTTGGTGAGTTGGCAGCGCTCCTGAAGCAGGGTTGGTGACCCCTGGCCTATATGCTCATACAGAGGTTTCAGTGAATAAGTGATATATGACTTTATTCAATGTGCAGTTCACTATGTCCACCTGCCTCTAGTGGCACACTGACCCTATATCTCATCAACTTACCATAAATGCATTCTGCAGTTGCTCATCATGTGCTGTTTAATCTATCAGCCTTATCAAGTTTTAATCTCGAAATCCACCTAAACGAAACACGTCCTGACAAAACGGACACAGCTGTATCAGTGTATGATGTTGATGGTCGTAAAAACCACACAATATTTCGTTCCTTCTAACATACATTAGAAAATGTAATTATTATCCAATATAATTCTTCCACACTGATCCACACTGCACGGCCAATTCCACGCCTTATTCTAGGCTTCATAACTCAGGATCAGAGTTACTTACAGAAATGAAACACATGTAACAAACTGCATTATCTACACACATCATGATTGTGTGATAAATTCATTTTCAGTGAATAATCCAGCTCTACAAACAGCTAAAACTCACTTATATCCAACTGAATTAAATCCTAGTTTAAATGCCAAATGAGCCTTCCAGTGCATGTTTACTGCTCTGTCCACTTGTATATGATCAACCTGCATGCAGACTCTGATCAGTGAGGGGTCACTGATCCATATATTGATTTAAAACAAGTAGGAAGAGGCTGTTAGCTTTCTTTCTTTGCTCACACACAAATTTCTGAATTAAGGTCCTGAGAACTTATGAATAACGGCCATTTTGAAGAACTTGTTATTTTAAATATTCTTGTCAATGTAATCATTATATATGATTATAAGATTATTGCTAAAGGTTAATAAGGATTTTGTGAAAATGAAATGCTTGTAAATGAAATGGTGAAAATGCTTGACGTAACTGGTTACAAAACGTGTCCCAATACTTTTGTCCATGTAGTGCAAATGCCATGTTGAATGAAACCCTTGAATCTTGGTTCATTGAGCTGATTCCAGGTTTTAAAATCCTTGGACCTATTTGGAATTCTATTAACAAGGCATGTATGGTCTCGGATTGATTTTAGTAACATAAGAGCATGTCTTCATTGCATACAAACTGAGACCAATTTGCATTTGTTGAAAAAAGGAGTAAGCAGAAGGTAGGATGCTAACCTCAAATGTGCTTGTGTATATATATATATATATATATATATATATATATATATATATATATATATATATATATATATATATATATACTAAAGGAAAAACGGCTGAATTATTTTAGTCATATAGCAAATGACAATGTATAGATTGTAGGAACACTGTGTGCATTGTTCCACAATATGTCACAGTTCATACAGTGATAAGAATGGTCAGTGCCTGGTTCCATCATCGCATTTAGTTTGTCTTAGTGGTGCTGCATTCAGTCGGACTGATCATTAAAGAGCAGTCAGACAATGCTCTGTACATATCAGGAAGCCGTGAGAAGGAGATGGTAATTATCGAGCTCTCCTGGAGGGGTTGCCACAGCATACACATTGACAGGTGAGGAGGAATAATAAAAAAAAAGACATAACTGCCTTGAAACTTCACTTTGGGTTTCAGTCGCACATCTCCATATCTGCAGTGGAGGTTGTATTGGGGGATAATGATGAAAGGGCATTTACAGTTTCACAGAAAAAAAAAAAAATTGGACACCAGCTGTTCCCAGACTGTGATGGAACTGCTGGAGATGTAACACAGCTCCTTTGTTGGCTTTTAGCTCTGCGTTCACCCACCATCATTCAGCTTAAATTTGCTAGTGTATAAACCACCATTCGGAAGATACTGTTCTTGAAACCAAGGACTTCTGACCCAAATGTGCCAATCACCAAACAACCCCCTTAATTCTTCCCTTAAGGATCTGTGTCATGAACAGGGTTGGGGTAAACTTTTTGAATAGCAGTATTCAAAATATATTTAGTATACAGACGTTAAGACTGTATTTAGTCATCAAAAAGGCAGTGTTCGTAATATAACATAGCATATTTTGGTGTAGTTTGCCACAAGTTAAATAATACAACGTTTCAAAGAAACACAATCGGTGATTTAAAGGAACACAATCAAGTATTGTTTTTTGTTTTGTTTTGTTTTGTTTTCCTTTAAGAAAAGTTTTTGACAGCCTGCTTATTTTCCAGGACACCAAGGAGGATGAAATGTTATGCAGTATAACAATTCGATTTACCATTGATTCTGGTGTAACAAGTAGGGAAGTGTACGTAATGTTGCTTCTCCAAAGGGAGTACTTTGTCAAGGATACATTTTTAAATACGTGACTGAGAAGGCACAGTAGGGTTGTACCAAGTCTGTGCAGAGACCAGGGACTCAGACTGAAGACATTTTGCAATCTTTGAATATTTGACACCTTTACTAAATGTTTGCGAAATCAAATGGACAATGAAGTCAGATCTTACCGTGAAGGGCTTTGCTATATTGGTGCATTACTATTTTCATACATACTAATACAATTCACTAGAGGTATGATATGATACATACAGTGTGACGTGAAAAGAAATGAATAGATAGAATCATAAACAGAGTCCACCTGTGTGTAATTTGTTCTCAGTATCACTACAGCTGTTCTATGAAGGCCTCAGAGGTTTGTTAGAGAACATTAGTGATCAAACAGCATCATGAAAACCAGGCAACACACCAGACAGGTCAGGGATTAAGTTATGGAGAAGTGTAAACCAGGGTTAGGTTGTAAAAAAATATCCCAAGCTATGAACATCTCACAGAGGACAGTTCAATCCATCATCGGAAAATGGACGGAGTATGGCACAACTGCAAAGCTACCAAGGCAAGGTTGTCAACCTAAACTGACAGTCGAGGCAAGGAGATCAGTAATAAGAGAAGCTGCCAAGAGGCCCATGGTCACTCAGGAGGAGCTGCAGCTCAAGTAGGAGAATCTGTCCACAGGACAACCATTAGCCATGTACTCCACAAATCTGGCCTTTATGGAAGGACAGCAAGAAGAAAGCCATTTTTAAAAGTAAGCCATAAGAACAATCCTACACAATCCTGGAGGAAGTGCTTTGAGGATGCTTCTGTTCAGTAGGGACATGGAAGTAATCCTGGAGGACAACCTGTTACAGGCTGCAAAAGACTTGAGACCCTAAACATACCGCCAGACCTACAATGGAAAGCTTTAGATCAAAGCAGATTCGTGTAAGAATGGCCCACAGTCCAGACTAAAATGCCATTGAGAATCTCTGCCAAGACTCGAAAATTGCTTTTCACAAATGCTCTCCATTCAGTCTGATTGAGCTTGACTTACTTTGCAGTAGAATGGGGCAAAAAAATTCCAGGCACAGTGCAAAACTGGTAGACACATACGCCAAAAGACACGCAGATGTAATTACAATGAAATGTGATCCTACAAAGTATTGAGACGTGGGGGGGTTGGATATAAATGCACGCCACACCTTCCAGATTTTTATTTCTGAAACATTTGAAAACTTTGAATAGTTTCTCACATAAAATCCCAGTGAAATACGTTTCCGTTTATGGAAAAGATCGAGGTGTATAAAAACTTTTTCAAGGTACTGTATTTGAGCACATCTGTTGTGAATGTGATCATGTGACAATGTGAATCACACGTACTTAATCAATCAGGTCCAAGCCTCAATTGAGCAAGCCAGCGGGCGACAGTGGCAATAAAAATCTCCCTCAGGCAACCATGAGAGGAACCAAGGCAAAACCAAAAGGGGAACCCATCCTTCTCTGGGTAATAAAGTAACTAGTAGTGGGAGCATGCTGTGTATTCTTAACTCAGAGTTTTATATTAAGGAGGTGAGACACCCCCCCCCTCATCTCAGTTCATGTAATACTGCAAACGTATTGTTAGAAAAGTCAAAGGTCCTTATAGGCAAGTCTGTTCAGGCAGTAATTTCCAGTCCAGACTCCAGAATTACCATTTCAAAATCATATTTTAAATCACTGAAATTCTGGCAAACAGACATAAATAGTTTGAAGCCTTTTGGTCAGCTTCTGATCCTTGCATTGGTCCACTCATGCCACATTTGAGACTCTTATGTCTGCTTAACCTGCATGGACGCCATATTAACACTGAGCTTGTATCCTACACTCACTCACATTCTCTCATAACTCATTCTCGCCCATACACGGCACACTCACACTATTAGCCTAAAGTTCTTTATTATTTTACTCCTTTTTGTGCTTCATGACTGTGTTATCTGGTGTTGAGAAGAGGAGGATGGATTCCCCTTTTGAGCTTCGGTTCCTCTCAAACTTTCTTCCTTCTAGCCTGAGGGAGTTTTTTCTTGCCACTGTTGCCTGGACATGCCATTAAGACCTTGGATGGCCCTTCTTCACCTTTGTTAATTTAGGGTAGATGATGTGAGTGACCACCTAACATAGTGAAAATATAAACTCATCAGTTGCACCCAGAAGGGTTAAACTGATTACAACGCACAACTGCAAAGGTGTCACTCAGAATGGCAGCAGGTCACCAGGTCATCTTCAGCGACAAGTCCCACTTTTGTCTTGGCGGACACCAGATCAATGTTGACATGTGTCCAGGTGGCCTGGTGTCATTTCCATTTCCCTTTCCCTTTCCATTTCCATTTCCGGCATTTAGCAGACACTCTTATCCAGAGCAACTTAGAAAAGTGCTTTGCTGTTCACTCAGATATCCTTAACTGGTAGAAGAGGCTAGAATCCAAACATTCCTCAAGCTTACGTGTCCTGGTGTAAATGCCAGATCACCTTTGGTCTTCATTTGGTCTTCAACTTTGGCAGCCCAATGTTACTTTTCTGAAAACACATTCTGATGCGCTGTTCCAACAGGATGATGCCTTGAGGACACAGATACTCTGCTGTGGACTTTCATCCAAAAGTAAAATAACAGATCTTTTAGTCAAAGTTAATTTTTCATTTGCCTTTTCATTTCTCTTTATTTACTAATTGATTAATTTACTGATTGATTATCAAAATAAGTTGGAATATACATCCATATATGTGGCTTGATGTTACATTCATGTCATTATCATGCTCGGGAAGCAAGGCAAATACGTGTGGAGTAAAAGCAGGACAACAAGTTTAATAAAAAACAAAACAAAACAAAAATAACAATGTCCATGAGATTAAACAGAGCTCAATCACGGTGATTGTGATTAGTCCGTTGGGAAAACGTGTCATACATGTGATCCACTTTAGAATTCTGGGAAGTGGAGTTTGCAGGTTAGTGGGAAACTTCAGAGGCCTGGAGTGGGACAATTATTGGCTAAAAAATTCACAGCTATTCACTTATTGTCCAATCAGCCAGATGTTAGGTTGCTGAGAATTCTTAAATGGTGAATTGTTGGTTTTGTGCATGATACAGGCAGCAGTCTTGCTCAGGCATTGCTGGAGCAGCAGTGACCTGAAGAGGAAGATGGAATGGTAATGAAATATGTTACAAGATATCTTTAGGAGTGTGGTATTCTTTATTCAAAGCATTTTTCCCAACTCTGGATATTTTACACAGGGAGCAAGACATTTCCCAATGTCCAGTATTGAACCAAATGAATTTATCTACATTGAAAAATGTAATTCCAATGACTTGGTGTGTTTGATTATGATGTGGCGAGTAATGGGTTTGAGCCACACTTGGTGGGGGGTGGGGGTGGTATGGGGGGGGATCCTGTTACATGAGCAGCATGAGAATAATTGAATTATGTTGGAATGGTTTCAGGGGACAAACCATAAATACCCAATCTGAGATATGACTCATCCACCACTGAAAATACCCTCTCTCACACACATACACTCACTCACTCATACACACTAAATTCACCTAGAGGCTCTGGACCAGCGCACCTGGCCTTTAACTAAAAGAGGGTCTGTCACAGTATGGGTTTCGGAGAATGCAGAATTCGGGAATAAAATGCATGGAAGCAGGACCCGCGGCTCCACAGCGAACAGCAGGTCAGTCAGGAAGGAGTCTCCTCTCCCCACTGCAATTGCCTGCTGTAGCTCAGCGGGCCAGGATCACCACAGGCTTGCGTTTCCATGAATTAGAGACTGAACATATTCGGCGCTGTATGCATGCTTGCAGCTTAAATAAACAGTGTTGTGCCAGCACTCGGTGATGTATGGGAAACATGAGATGTAAAAGATGATTGGCACTCGAGGCTACATCTCTAATCCAGTTATGTTAAATCTCTTCTTCTGTATTTGCTGATTTACAGGGAAATTATGCACTCCTCTTTTTTATATCTCAGTGTACGAGGTGCCCTTTCTCAACATCTCATGAGCGGCCCGGCCTCTACGATTTGATTACTACTTTTTCCAAGTGCTTCATCCACATATTCAATCCCGCATGAAAACATTCGCACACCAGTGAAAAAGCACTTAAACACTCAAAAGCATGATTGGTCATTTAGCGCTTGACCTAGCACTGGTGTTGGCGGATGCTGCCGGGCTATTTATAAATGCTTCCTCTGGCCGCTGGCAGACTGGCGTGGTGCACTGACCTTCCGAGAGAACAGAGGGATGGGATGGGGAAGGGGCACTGACCACCGGGGTCAGGCTAGTGGGCAAAGTGCGGCTGGAGCCACTGCAAAAACAAACACTATGACCCGTCTCTCTCTTTCTCTCTCCCTCTCTCCCAATCCCTCTCTCCACTGCCCCTCCCTTTCCGTTTCCCTTCTCCCCTCTCCTCACAGCTCCGAATTACTCAGCCTGTTTTGCCTTTCAAGGGCTGATGAATCACACAGCGACTACGGGGAGTGCTGACATTTAAAGCGAGCAGATGAGAAGCAATTAGCATGCTTTGCAAAACAATTAGAACATGCGGGCTACACAGCTGATCAAACACTGGCCTCCCGGTGTGTTCCCAAACCGGCCCGCTCCAGCCAGGCTACGTCTGCGCTGCTGATTCCTCAGAAAAACTCTCCTCCACCCCTTCTGGCTAACCTCTGTCTGCTCTCCACACCCAAACTAAGAGCACTGTACACCGTTAACACACACCTAGAGTCCAAAACATCACAGATCTGCTCTGCAAGACCAACATTTTCCTTCAAATGTACACTCACACACCCATGAGTTTCATTTCAATAGGTCCTTGTAGCAGATGTAACTCATGCTGGGTAAGCTCTGTGAAAACATGGCTGGCGTGTAAAACACGTTTATTGTTCTCTCGGTGTGAGTCATCCACACGTGTGTATTTCTGGATTGCCAAACTGTCATCTCTGGCAGCTTCAGCTACATGACATCCGGTGTGATTACATCCTCAAATTAAGCTCATTCTCAGATATAGTAAGGATAGTTGTAATGGGAACGAGTGTTTGCAGAGCTCATGACTCGGTTGCAGATCTTGGAGCAGAGATCTCAGTCCTGTTAACAGTTCTGCTACTCTCAATCCAGTCCCATCCCAGTGAGCACTGATGTATAGGACAGCCTGGCCTGATTTAAAGCAGCATTATCACAACAAAAAGATCATGATAATCAATTCACCATTCACGTTGGACACAGATGATATCTGGCCTCTGTCTTTATGCACCCATCCATGCATACACACTAGTGGGCACACTCACATGGTGAAACAGTAAGCACATGTGCAAGGAGCCATGGCAGCTAAGCAAAAAGGGTTAAGGGTCTTGGTCAAGGGCCCAACAGTGGCAACTTGGCAATCCTGTGTATCAGTCCCACCACTCCGCCATCATTAACTCGGTGTTCTTACCGCTAAGCCACCACTATGAGATTCATGCACTTTCATGCCCTTTTTCAAAAACTATAAACATGCACTGGTTCACAAAATGTTGTCATGACCAGTCTTGTGCAGAATACACCAGTCACATAGGGCAGTAGTAGTGTTTCAGCCCAGGGTGGCAATGCCCGAGCCAACATTCTCCCTATTACAAATCAGTGGGGCATCTGCATGATATTCTGTTATTAATGTTGCTTTTACGGTGTCCCATAAAAATATGCTGCACCATTTTTGACCAAAATATGACAGGAAGTATGGTGGCAAGCAGTACATGTTTATTTGTTGAAGATAAATACAAGCACAAACACATTCATCTATGGTATGTGAATATGTGAATGTAACAGTGATATATGCAAGCAATAGGATGTGAAAGGATACATTAAAGGAGTAGCATTAAAGGAGGTTTTAGTACCATGTAGTGCCTCTTCTCTGGATCATCAATGAAATACGGTTGGGCATGGAGACATACAGGTTCCATTTAGCATCCTGTGGCACATCGGCTCACAGATGTTGCAGCTGGACCTGTAGATCATATACACTCAAAGGTTGCCAAAGCTGGCATCCCAGCTGGTTCAATAAATGCTCGACTGTTGACAATTATGGCAAACAATATTACTGGTGGTGACCCCAGATCATCATATCAGCAGCTGTGTTGCTCTACAGCAAATGCAAGACTGAAGCTCATGTGGCCTCCAGCCTCAAACCTAACCATCAATGGATCCCAAAGAGAACCAGGATTCATTGCTAAAGATGATGTGGTTCCAGTCCTGTTTGTAGCGTGTGCGCCCTCACATAACCACTGTACCCAACATCTCTGAACAGCTTGGTCTATGGCCTAGATGGTGGCCAATACATTGTAGTGACATTTACATTTATAGCATGTGGCAGACACTTTTATTCTGAGCAACTTACATAAGAGAAGACGACCAAGCTCTGAGCCTTGTGGAACATCAGTGGAGAGTCTGCGTGGTGCAGATGTGGCCGCCTGCCATGTTGACTGGTAAGAACACTCCTCCAGATATGATGCAAAGCAATGAGAGACCTTGATTCTGAGACGAGTGAAGACCAACAGGAGGATTTTGTGGTCTACTGTGTCAGTGGTCGCAGAGAGGTAAATGAGAATCAGGGCTGATTATAGTTTAGCCTATCATTAATGACCATCCTGCTTCTCTTAGTTCAATTATTCACCTCCTCTCAAAGTCTGTGAAATGGACAAAATGTCTCTCACCAAGAGGTACACTACCCAAAAGTAGCCTAGGAGAGCCTTTTTATAGGGCAGTGTGGGAGGCATTATTACACCCTCTTATGCAAAGACCCAGTGTCTAATCAGACCCCATCTGTAATCATTATGGGATAGGACTACATGTCTATCTGTCATGTCTTCTTTTCTTGTGCAACCAATGGTGGTCCAGCAAAAGTTAGCTTGCTTAGTAAACTAAAGCACAAATCCATGCACACCCTTGCTTCCTTGCTGTTCAGTGTCGACAGGGCTATAGCGAAGTCACACTGTACCTGAGCCGTCAATCTGTTAATAAGTAGCTCCAGTATTGTCTTTCCTCTCCTCTCCTCCCCTCTCTTTCCCTGCTCTTGATTGCTTCACCCCTCCGTCCTCTATTTCTTTTTCCCCTACATAACCCAGTGGTACACAGTTCCACAGCAGCATGCTGGCAATAGGGGAGCATACATCAAAGACCTGGCAAAGGAAAAAAAAAAAGGAAGGGGAGCGCAGGGATAAGAGGCTGGATCAGTAGTGTCACACTAAAGCAGGCAAAGAATAATAGAATCTGCATAATGCTCTTCTCCCCTTTCCCCCAGGCCCCTCCCCTCTTTCCGAGCCCCACCGGGCTTTGGGAGTAATATATGGAGGCTCTCAGGATGCACGGGGCTCCAGTGCTTGTTTATGGGAAAAACAAAGTGCAGTGTAAACTGCAAACAAAGCAGCCAGAGCGTCGCTTAATGGCCTCTTCCTCTGTATACTGTACTCTCCCTCTCTCTTTTTCTCCTCTCTCCCCCTCCCTTCCTCTCTCTTTCTCTCTAAGCCTGGAGTCCGACTGCAGAGATCATTTGCTATTTTCTTCTCGCTTCTTGACAGCCTGACAGCAAATTACGGGAGTGAATTTTTTCTTTTGTCTTTTGAGTAAAATGTCTCTCAGTGGTCATTTCATTAAAAGTCTATGCATGCTGTAAACAAACCCAGCCTGTCTCTACTAGAGACTTCATATGTGTTTGTGTGGATAAGCTTCATAATTTGGCTACCCAAATTTTCCATACTCTCAATTCAACTATCATCATCATCATCATCATCATCATCATCATCATCATCATCATCATCACAATTATCTTTGACCTTCTCTCCAAGCCACAGATTTAACACAAAAAGAGTGTAGGCAAAGTAGACTGCCCTCTCTGACTGGTGGACATTGCAAGTTGGAAGAGAACTGTGAGCACAGCCCTGGTACAGCCCTGGCTGAATGTTGGCTGTGTGTGTGTGATGGGAACTGAGTGAGTGTGTAATGAGCGTATGGATCAGAGCAGGGCTCAGGGAGTGTGTAGTCTCATAACGGGCCTCCGGCAGGATGAATATCCTCCTTTCGGAGGGAGTTTAGCCCTGATTATCAGGGTGCTCGGCGGAGAAGACAGGAGCTTACCTGTTCTCCGGGTATAATATGAGGAGCAGGCCACCAGACCAGATTTCACACACCAAGGCATAAATCCCTCATAATTGACTGCAAATCTGAGCACACTATTGTTGAGCCTAATCTGAAAGTTTACTTCCCTTCACTGTGTGTGTGAGGGAGTGGGGAGTTATCTGCGTATGTATATGATGCCAAGTGATGCAATATTTCCCATAACAAAAATAAAAGTGACTGCACCAATAATGAATCCTGCATTATTTTCTACACTTGCACGTTAGTGAAATGATATGGACTCTATGGACAGATTAATTGAAAGTGGACCTTTTTGAAAGACAGGTGTCCCAAAAAGGTCCCCATCTGGCATAAAGCTAAGCCAACTAAAACAAAACTCTATCTAGTGTCAAACATGGTAGTGGTAATGTGATGGTACGGGGATGCTGTCCTGCTCCAGGGCCTGGGTCAGTTGCTGTGTTAGTACAATGCTGTAAATTAAAATCTATAACACCAAAAAGCTAGAGGTTAGGCTTGATTTGGTCCAGGACCCATTGATTTCCTTTGCTGCCCAGGGAACTCTCAGAAGTCAACAAACATCAAAGTTCAAAGGCATCTACATTTCTTCTGTCTTGCTTGTTAATGTCCAGCTTTTGCAGCCATTCAGAACCACAGAGTAAACCATTGTCCCAATAGTTCTGATCTTTGTTTTTAAGGACAGATCTTTCTTTACATTTGAACATCTTTTCAAGCTCTTTCATTCTTGTCCTGCCAAGTGACACTCTGTGTCGATTCCTTGAGTGCTGGATCCTTTGTTAATAATAACAGAACCAAGGAGGCAAAAGCTGTCCATCATCTCCACATCTTCTCCATCAGTGGTAAAGCTGGCACTGTTTCCTGTTATGTGGTTAGTTTACTTCATACTGAGCTGAAGTCCCATCTTTTCACTCTGTTCTTTAACCTTTTTCATAAGGGCCTTCAGGTCTTCCAGACTTCCCGTTATGAGTGTTGTGTCATCCGCATGTCGAAGGTTACTGATGTTTCTTCCACCAATCCTGAAGCCTCTGTCATTTTCCTGTTTCTCTCATTATATGTTACATACAGGTTGAACACATATGGTGACTGTATGCATCCTTGTCTAACTCCTTTTCCAAAGTTCATTTTCCATCCTGACTGTAGCCTGTTGATCAGTATAGAGATTCCACATTAGAATAAGAAGATGCTCTGTCATTTTCCTGGTCCATGCAGTCGAAGGCTTTGCTGTAATCTATGAAACATACGTTGATCTCCTTTTTCAAAGATTCAGTTTGCATCTGCAATGAATTCTCTTGTTCCTCTGCCTTTCCTGAATCCTGCCTGCACATCTGGCAGTTCTCTTCAGGCTCTAGTTTATGTTGGATTTTATTTTCTTCAGCATGATTTTACAGGCATGTGGTATGAACTGAATCATCCTTGGAATCCTGAAATATCTGTATTGATGTTGTCGAATCTTGTGGCCTTCTTCTTCGGCAATGATCTCAGGGTGTGTGTGAGTTCATCTTCTAGAACTAAAGGTTCTTCTGTGTAGCCAACATCGACAAAAATGTCTTGGCAATTTACATCCTTTTTGTCCTGGTGAATTCCTACCATGTTTCTTTAATCTGTTTTTCATCTGTGATGATTTGTCCCTTTCCATGTTCCAACTTGAAATTTATTTCTGATCTCCTGTATTCTCTGAAAAACAATTCTTGTGTAACTACATTTGTTCCCCTTTTCAATCTCTTTTCACATATTGTAGCATTTGTCCTTGTCCTTCTTGGCACCATCTCTGAAATTCCCAGTTCAGTTCTTTTAAATTATCTTTCTTGATTTTCTCTTTTCTTTTTTTGCAATCTCCACTGTATCATCAGACATTCACTTTGATTTCTTTCTCCTTTTCATTCGTCCCAGGTTTTATCAGATTCTTAATTTGATGACCTCTTTGAGTTTCATGCAAAGTTCATCTGGTTCTCTGTCAATTATGTCCAGCATTTGAAATCAACTCCTGATGTTTTCTTTAAAGGCAGGTGGTATGTGCTCCAGGTCATATTTTGGAAGTCTGTTGATTTGATTGTTTTTCCTCAGCTTCACTTTGATCTTGCATATTAGTAGTTCATGATCTGTTCCACAGTCAGCCCTAGGCCATGTCTTTGCAATTAAAATGGTACTCTTCCTTCTCTTTGTGCAAATAATGTAGTGATAAACTGTAAACTCCATCTGGTGATGTCCAGGTGTACAAACGCTGCTTCTGTTGCTTGAAAAATGTGTTTGTGATGAAGAAATCATTGTAGTCACAGAAGACGGTCAGCCATTGTTCTGCTACATTCCTGTTTGAGTCCATGTTGTCCAAGTCCCTGTTTCCCACCTTCTCACTTCTGGTCGTCTTGTTGACGTCCTTGTTGACAATGAAAGCCACTCAATTTCTTCGTTGCTTGTTCTTGACCCAAGTAGAAGAAGGCGTGTTCCCCTGACTGATGGTGTCCTAATCCAGTCCATTTTAGCTTGCTGATCTTGAGGATGTTGAGATGTAGACGATCCAGTTCCGTCTTCACTACCTCCAGCTTGATTCATGCTTTGTATGTTCCAGGTTTTGATGGTGATTTTGTTTTCAGAGCTTTGAATTCTCTTTTCTTGCTTGTCAACCTCAGCAACTAGATTTCCCAAGGGCTTTGATCTAGCCATGTCATACACGCAAGCTGTACTTGGTGGAAACCTCAGCTTTTCCGCAGTACCCAGTTGAGTGCCACCAAACCTGAGGGTCTCTTCTTCTGGCAATATTTCATGAATCATTCTGTTGTGTCTATCCATGTGGTTTTCTTGATAAAGAAATGGTTTATCATTGCCTTCTTCCACACAGATGAACTGATGCTTTTGCCGTTGTCACCTTTGTGATCATCTGGTGATGACATCATACTATATAGCTGCAGCTGAAGGAGTTAAGACTCCGGGCAGCATAGTTCTCTGCATCTCTGATGCACACAATCATCCTCACCTTGATAAGGCTCAATACCATGACAAGGGCAGAAAGCTTATTAAATGTATTCATTTTGTCTTTGTGTTTATTTCTTTGTTCTTTTAATTATTCTTTATTTCCAGATTTCCACACTTACGACAGTTGGTGACCCATAGTAGTGAAACGAGGGACACCAACAGCTGCAGAACATCCTGTGAACACGTGTTGCCTCTCATGGCACGGCTTCCAGCCGGCATTTTTCAGCAGGATAATGTTCACTCACACACAGCAAGGGTTTCCCAGGAAACCCTGGGAATGACGCTGTTATTTTCCAACACTTCCTTACCCTGCCCAGCCACCAGATTTATTGCCAGGTGAGTATTTATGGGACCAGCTGGAATACCAGTTTTAATCTGTCTAATTCCAACAACTCCTTGTTCATTATTTTGTAATATGCTATTTACATAAATATGGAATGCTTTGCCACTGAGATGCTTTTGTCCTGTTGTACAGGTCAAACAACACTATCCCATGGTTTTCATCAATTACCAAGGTACCACATACTGCATGTGTTGTTCTGGTGTGTGCTTTACAGGCAGACTGTAACAGTAGGCCATTTTCTTTCACCATAATTGTCTAAAACTGGCAATTAACCTCTATTGCCCTCCACACATAATGGTTTCCACTGGCCACGTAACAGCTAGTGATAAGTCATCACACCAGGCCATAACATCTTTCTGAAGCATGTGATGAATCAAACAAACTAAAAGTTCTTTTTTTTTTTTTTTACTTTTATTACTTTAACATAAAACATTCATTCTGACTCATTCATGTGGCTCCTGCCTTACGTATTAAATGAATCCCTTGCTTTGCAAACACAAATGAAATATTAATGCTCCACCACTCAATATCAGACTAGAGGACATTTTTTTTTTATTCCTGTGTTTGTTTTCACTTATCCAGTGCCCTTGGCTGCTGAACTCAGAGAAATGCAGGATATTTTAATTAATATTTGCCATGTTTGTGTGTAGAACACTACATATACATGGAGAAGAGGTAGCTACACTGGAGCAAATGAGTTTTTTTGGTTGCTCCAATTATAGTTACATAATTACAGACTGTAGTCCATCTGATTTGCTGCATACATTGTTAGCCTCCTTTCACCCTGATCTTCAGTGGTCAGAACCCCACAGGACCACCATAGTGCAGGTACTGTGCAGTGGAATGGACATGGTGATGGTGTTTTAGTGTGTGTAGCGAGTGGCTCAGGCATGAGTGGATCAGACAAAGCAGTGCTGGTGGAGTTTTTAAACACTTCTTTGAATTACTGCTGAACAGAGACCAGTCCACCAACCGGAAATATCCAGCCAACAGTGTCCTGTGAGCACGGATGAAGGACAAGAAGATGACCAATATAGTCCACAACAGCAATGTGCAGCCAATAGGAGTGCAGAGAGTGCGGCAGACAACTACAAAGAACTATAGAGTGTCTCCCACTTTAGCATGGACATGTGCAGTGAGCACCACACCATGTTGACTGTAATGGTTATAGCCATAATAAATTCTCCAATAGTGATATCAATATTTGAATAATGGCACCACAAACAGATAACTGAGTACTTGTGCACGTCCCTACTTGTAACATCCTCTTTAGTTCTTTCCCCATCATTGTCCACCACTGCTGACAGAACAGACTAAACTGGACATATGGAGTGAGGTGACTAATCAGTAGCTCCTCAGATGTACAGCTCTGCTAAACAAATAGCTGATTTTGTTATCCTGTGCTCTGTGTGTTTCAGTGTGTGTTGTCTGAGTCTCATAAGACTACAGGATGGAGAAGGAGAGAGATTCTCCAGCTGCACAGCATGGCCAGCCTGCAGGGGTGGTTAGGAGTTTAACGGTACACACACTGTGCAGAGCAGATGTTCTTACATCCACAGGCATCCACACACACACACACACACACACACACACACACACACACACACACACACACACACACACACACACACACACACACACACCTTTATATCAAGGAAGAGCAGAGAAGCAGATGCTGTTGCAGGCAAGTCAGCGTGGAGCTCCCTCTCACCCACACACATGCGGTTATCTTGCGAAAGGTGGGAATGCGTATTAGAATGAGGGGTTTCCATGGATTTGCAGGTCCGTCTGAAAGTATCTTCCAGTTCATCTCTCCCTCCCCGTCTACCCAAACAATGCTTACCAGACTCCCTGAGATGGTATCCCACAAACATAAAAATATTTACATTTATGGCAGCTGATGCTCTTATCCGGAGCAACCTGCAAGGGTTCTCATATTACAGAGCTGGGCCTCAGTAGTGTTAGGAGTCTTGCCCAAGGACTCCTATTGGTGTAGCACAGCAGCCTAGACTGGGAATCGAACCCTGGTTTCCCACATGGTGTGGTGGTGTTATCTGTTGCTCCACACCAACCACAATATAATTTAGTAAGGCATGTGAATAAGGCAAATGTATTAGTTCTGTTTACAATTTAGGAAGGTGTGGGAACAATGTAGTAATGTGTGGCAACATCTTAGGTGTGGGAAAAGGTGGGGAGCTAGTTAATTCATTTTTGCAATTTATTAAGGCGTGGGAAGAACTAAGTAAGGGAATGAAATAGTTAAGTTATATTTACGAATTAGTAAGGAATGGGAATGAGGAAGGTAAGTCGTGGTTATGATTTAGTAATGCATGGAAATGATTTAGTAATGTCTGGGAATGAGATAGTTAAGTTCATTCCATTCCATCTTCATCCACTTCTCCGGGGCCGGGTTGTGGGGGCAGCAGTCTAAGCAGGGATGACCGGACTTCCCTTTCCCCCCCGACACCTCAGCCAGCTCCCTGGGAGGAATCCCGAGGCGTTCCAAGGCCAGCCGAGAGACATAGTCCCTCCAGTGTGTCCTGGGTCTACCCCGCAGTCTCCTCCCATGAGGTGTGCCTGGAACTCCTCCCCAGGGAGGCATCCAGGTGGCATTAGAAAAAGGTGCCCGAGCCACCTCAACTGGTTCCTCTCGATGTAGAGGAGCAGAGGCTCTACTCCGAGCTCCTCCCGAGTGAACGAGGATCTCACCCTATCTGTAAAGGAGCACCCGGCCTTCACCTTTCGGCTCAGCTCCTTCTTCACCAGGGTGAACCGATACACTGACCACATGACAGCGGCAGCAGCACCGATCGGCCTTGTCAATCTGTCGGCCTGTCGATCTTTTGGTCTCATTTATCCAAAAAACATTGTTCTAACAGTCTTCTGACTTGCCAACATGTTCTTCAGCAAACCGTTTTATAATTTGAAAGAGTTCTGCTGTGACGTTTTCTGTGTGAGGAATAAGTTCTAAGCCATTGTTACTCTGCATGTATTCCATAAAGTTATAATTTCTGCAGAAGGACACCGTGACTGACTGTATCAAATGCTTCACACAGTTCAATAAAGACCCCAAAGGTTATTTAATTATGAAGTGGTTTGGAAATGTTTTCAATTAACGAGACCAAGGCCATGGTACAATGCTTTTCTCAGAGTCCATAATGATGTTGATATAGCAACTTTATTTAACTTGTATTGATTGAGATGATAGATGAAATGGTGGTAAAGGACGTGTTCATAAACCTTGGAAATGTATGGAAAAAGAGACGTAGGCATGTAATTCGAAAATACAGTTGAGTCTCCTGATTTATGCAGTGGCACAACCTAATGGTTCAGAAATCATCCAGACCAGCAGCCCTGTTCTTGAGCTTGTTTATTAATGCAGCTTCACTAAGGTTATTTCTCCTTCTCTGATGAGTGTGAGCAGTAACAATTATCAGTCTTTTCACATGGGCTCCATCATGGGACCACTGGACCAGGGAGGAAGAAGGGCGAAAGGAAATATCATCATTTAGAATGCTGCTAAAAGGCCTTTTTAAGACAGTTGGGGGCAGGTGATTGGTTGAGGAAAGGGGCGTCTCCTGGTTGAAATTTGAATTCATTAAGTGTTGGGTGAGGGTGTATTAGGAACAGTGGAGCATCAGGTATATTATGAGCTATGGAGGGTCCAACCTCCACAAAGAATACTGAATTCTATAGCGATTCCACAGTCACTGGGGAATGACTGTTATGTTTGCGGGATTTAATTTATTTACCAACATTTATTTGTAAGCTCATTGTTAATTTTTCATGTCCTGAGTCTTGTGTTCACACATGCTTCCAGCATATGTCTTGTTTTGGTCTTGTCTCCGCCTATTCCCAGCTGTGTCCTATCGGTAACCCTGCCCCTCTTGTAACCATGTCCCAGCCGTGTCTAATGTTATCTTCTGTATATAAGTCCCTTGTCTCAGTTCATCCTTGTCGGTCTTCTTGTTTGCCTGGTTACTTGTCTATGTGTCCTGTTATAGTTTATGTATGTTTTCTATGTACCTTGTCAAAAAATATACAACCCAGCAAGTACATCCGCTACCTGGTCCTTGGGTCCGTGTACGTTACACCAGGACTTGGAGGTTTTGATAAGATTCTTCTTTCTAACTAGAAAAGCCTGATTAATGCCTTAAATAGTCTTCTCTTTAATACTTTATTATTTTATTAATACTTCTCCTTAATACAGTAATACTTGTTCTAGAGTGTGCATTTTCATAATAGAAACATGATCAGAGATATCTTTATAAAACACTATTATTACTCAATGCTGCAGTTAGTTGAGTGATAGGTTTTCAGTTTTCAAGCTGAATTTTATCCTAGTTGGCTGATTTATCGGGAAAAGGATGATGCACTCATTTAATCAACAAAACTGGATGATTGCTGATAAAAGATGTCAACATGAAAGTCTCCCATCATTTACCCACATTTGCCAACAGCCATTCGACATTTCTACCAAATATAAAGTTTTGAAGTTCAATGATCACGGCCTCTGATCCATTAGACCACAATACAACCTGATCACAGCCCTCAAAAGTGTGTTTGACAAGCAGGTCCTGTTCACACCTGATATTAACATGTGTTCTGGGTGATTTGATGACAAACGGCTGCCAAAATGCATTGCTGTTCACACCTGGCATTTTTAAATGCATCTCCTGTGACCGCTTGTGACTGCTTGTCCATTTCCGCTGCAGGAGGGGCATGCACAATATTGCTGTCACTGTCCTGCTGCTTTTGTTTTGACACTGAACTGGCTAGCGAGTCCTTCTCCAGCCATGTTCCACAATAGTGTGGTCCGTTAGCCCAACTTCTGAAGAGAAGAATCTGAAAGAATCTACGAGAAGCAGCTCGTCTCTGCACTTTTTTTTGAACGGGGCTTTGATGCATTTGATACAGGTGGCACTTCGCTGTCGGGGACTCATTGAGACACTTTAGCGTTCAGACTACAAGAACAATGTGGTCAGATGCGTCTCTTAGCTCCTCCGATTGTGGTTTGAGTGATCACTTTTGAGTACACGTGTCCATCACCAGGTCTGTCAGTTCTAGAGTAAGGAAGGTGATTGTATCCGGGTAAATTATACATTGAGAATATATGATTAATTAGCCAGGTTTCTGACGCCCATCCCAGAAAACTGGACAGAGACAGAGGGAATAGGGACCTACTGTATAATGCAGCAAAGTCACACCAAGCACATCATATCAAAGATAGGCTGAATTTCCCTGTTTCATGTACTCGAGCAGTTTTTTTGGTTGTTCGTTTGATTGTTTAGAAATGCTTTCAATCATTTCAGTATTTCTTCTTTGTCTTCATACCGACAAAGATTAAAGATGATCATTCTCAGATAGCAGATCTCACATTGTGGTCAGATGTTTCAAATTTGCAACCAGTCGGAGATGGTCAGTCAGCAGCTTTTTTACTCTGGCTGTCTCTTGCCAAGTCTCTGATTATACATCATGTACCCCATCTATTATATTGTTCCTGCAAGAGAGATTGCTTAATCAAGTCACTCGTGTTGTCATTTGCCATTGATTTCAGTGCGTTAAGACTGGATGCAGATGCAGATTTCATATATTTGGTTTCTGCCTGTGAACAGACAAGGCTGCCTTTCAGTTCCTGAACATCCTTAAACAGGTTATCAACTGAGAGCATTTTTATTTATTTATTTATTTGTTTATTTATTTATTTATTGCATTTTGTTGTTCTAAATGCTTGTTCAGTAACATGCTAACAACCATTTGCTTTGCTGTTGCTGTCTTTGGCCCCATAGCTGTATTACACTGGATCATTTTTCTTCTGCGAGCTAGGGTTAGGGTCCCAGACCCAGTGCTGCAGATTCAGTGGCCTCGGTGAAGTGTATTCTGTGACCTCTGGGTCACATTTGCATAACCTACAATTTTGGTGTAAAACATGACCAATGTTGATATTCTAGGGCTGCACAAACAACTAATTATAAATCTATTAAACTTCCAACTATTATGTTTGATTAGATGACTAATCTAAACTACTCACATTCAGTCTGAGAGTCTCATTTTACTTCATATTCCTTTTATAAACCTACATCATCAAACAATGCAGCACAGCAAAATGAAAACACAGGTTTACAGACTGAAGAGCCAACATTTAAGTTTAAATTGCAAAATGACAAACACTAAACAGACAGTATTTTACAGTCAGTAGTAAAATAATTTTTTCCAAAGTTTTATTTAAAGTAACATGACCTCAGTTATTAAAACCTGATCTGTTGTATTTATTACTTATGAAATGAGCTTAAAATCATGGTAATGTCCTATCAAGCCAAAGAACCAGAGCCAACCGACTGAACACTCCAACACAAACACCAAAGGCAGTTTCTGGATTCTGGATTCCTTTAATACAGCTGTGCAGTAGAGACACGGTTGTGTTGCTGTACAGTAGAACACATTGGATTATGGTAATTATAGTTTAGCTGTAGTTGGGTGGATCTTGCTTGTGCAATGAAACTATGCACAATATTGAAACCCCCTTTATGTTTCATGCTGATCCAATACTCTCCATGCCTTTTAAAACCTCCTTCTAGGATTTGGACTCCGCTGCGGTCACCTTTACTTCAAAGTGCAACACTGAGTGGTGCCAACAGATGACTGAAGCTGGAAATGACTGACCTCATGCTCGCAGAAATTACTACTGTTATTAAGGGGAAGCATTTAATATTTCAACTGAAGTGTTAAAAAATCAAAAATGTAAACTCATAAAAAATTAAAAGATGCATCGTCTTAAAATTTTTCCATTGACATATTTTCAGGGTTGACGTCATCAATTATGTCAACTCACCGTGGCAGCCGTGATATTCATGTGTATTCTCTGATGATTTATAAAGCATCAATGAACTTTCAGCTTTTTTAGCTCAGCCTTATTTCAAAATGAATTAAATTTTTCCCTTTGAGTTTTACACACAATACCCCACGATGACAAAGTGAGAAAAGTTTCTTTGACATCCTTGCAAATAAAAAAACAAACACAAAAATATAACATGTACATAAGAATTCATAGCCTTATCTTATTCACAGCTATAAGTAATTCTTTGAGAAGACTCACATTCTAACTCTACATCCTCATAGTCTCATCTCTCTATCTCTCTCTCTCTCTCTCTCTCTCTCTCTCTCTCTCTCTCTCTCTCTCTCTCACACACACACACACACACACACACACACACACACACACACACACACACAGCCAGGCATTGCAACAGTAGTGGTAATGTTTAGCATGGAATCTCTCCAGCCCTCTGCCTGTGCTGTTGAGTATGCTGTGAGTGAGCCGAGGGATGACAGTGAGTCGTCATGCACCCCCTCCCTCCCTCCCTCCCTCCTGTCAAGGGCTAGTGATCAGTGATTGAGAAGCTGACAGACAGACAGACAAACGGAACTATTCCTGCCACTCCACAGCATGCAGAGCAATCAAGCCACGGGGGCCGCAGAATCAACCTGGGAGACCAGTATACTGCCTCTCAGTACTGAAGACCCTTACCGCTTTACTGAGAATAGACTCGCTGAGAGAACAGACTGTAGTAACAGCAGCTACCTGCTCTGAGGTCCTTTTAGATCATGTTACACGAATGAGGAATTCACTCAAAATCATATCTGAAACCTGGTAGGTTTTTTAAACAACTTACAAATGTTACACACTGACATGCGAAATGTCATGGTATATCAATATGTAAATTGGTGTTGAAGCAGCATTACCTCAGGGGACAGCTTAGGAACGCTCACACCTGTATAAGTTGGGAGTTGTTACCGTGTGAGTGAGGCTGTGGCCCCCTGGCAAGGTGTACATGGCAAGGGGACGTTCATTATTGGAGTTCTGGTTATATATATATATATCACAGGATATAAACAGATCTAGACAGGGGGTTGGGCAATATTGCTTGTATTGAGATTAAATTTTTTTAAATAATTTTATGTTTCAATTTTGCAGAAACCTTTTTTCTGCTCCTCCTCCCTCCACCTCCGGTCTCATGTACACACTATGAAGAGGGCATAAGTAGAAATGCGAATAAAGAAGAAATGAAGATCAAATCTCTAGGGGTCGCCACAGCGGATCTTCTGCCTCCAATCCGGTATGGCAGACATATTTATGATCCACATTATAGTTCTACGCCGGATGCCCTTCCTGACGCGACCCTCACCATTTATCCGGGCTTGGGACCGGCGCCAGAAGTGCACAAAGTACACCCGTAATGGGGTGTAAGGTCAAATGAAATGTTTAAATATAGTAAAAAAAGGATTTCATGGGGTATTTGAAATTTTTCACGTTGTATTTTTCACATTGTATATCATATATTTCGTATATTGTCATTCAGCTAAAATATTAGGAGTATGATTTTATGTCCATATAACCCAGCCCTACCCAAAAGTGGTTCTAAATTAAAAACCCTGAGCAATGAATTCAAAAGCTTTTGCTTCCAGTTTGCTCCCAAATGTGTGAAGAAGAAGAGCACACAGACTCCGGGTGGTCCTTCTGACAGCGAATTCCCATGTGTGCTTTCACTCTCTGTTTGCACTAACAGTCTTAGGTTTACTAAACATTGTGATCAGAAGGACAACGAGAGATGTAAAGAAAAGATGTACCAACACAGAACGAGAGGAACATTAAGATCTTCTGTCCTCCAACTGCTTTACCCACAGCAGCACCCAAGCATTCCTATCCACTGTGTGCTCCTCTCGTTGCATCTTCCCTGCCGCTCCTCCACTCCTGTGAATGACAGTGAGATGTTAATCCTCAGGGTGGGGGGCAGCTCACCTCGCCTTGTTGCTGTTGTCCTCAGCCATGCTGCTTAATTCATCTTCAGCTCATTACACATGCCGCTGTGTGTCTGAAACAGGCACCCATCTGAAACACAGCACTGTCGGCACGCTCTGCCGACCACCCCATAAATAACAGCAGCTGAGTTCACACGAGCCCTAACCGCCCTGAGAATAAAGAGAGAAGAAATTAGGAAGGTAGCCTTGGGCTTTGCGAGCTCATCAGGCTCTAAGAGGGACTGGATGGCACTAGCATGCATATCTAGATAGCTTACATTACCTTAGTGAACCCTTAAAAAGGAATAATGAAATGAAAGCTCTGAAAACAAACACGTCTCTAATGAAAAATCCAGCTCAAGACCAGTGTTTACTGGTAGTACATTTCACGTGGTCAGAGCTGGTGTTTGATGGTCAGGGAGGTTGAAAAGTGAATCATCCAGAAAACATACCCAGTGCTCTTGGCCAATATTGATTGTGTTTTCATTTGAGTTTGAAGGACTAATTGGTCAATCAGCATTAGCAACTTGATCAATCTGGTCATACTGATTGAGCAGTCTGGTAAAGCTGGTCATACTGGTGGTCCGGTTATGTTGGTCAACAAACTGGATAAGAAGCCTGTTCAGATTCATCACACAAGTAAAACCATATCCTATACTGGTGCAGAACCCAGCTGGTAAAGGGCAGCTTTAAGCTGGTTTACTCAGGATAGAGTGTCAATCCATAGGTGGGAATGCAGACATACATTCATTTTCACCCCCACACATACAAACTCATTCAAACACACCAGGGCAGCTTGGAGCAGCCAATTCACCCGAGCTTGAGGAGGCCAGGCTGTGTTATTGTGCCAGATACCAGATAGATGATTATTTCTACACATGAGTAAGTCATAGGTGTCTGACCCCTGGTAGCATTGGATAAAAATTTGTGTTTGTATGAATCCGTCTGAAACCCATCTGATAAATCCATTTGGACTAACATAGCCGCAACATAAGTACAGTACAGAAAAGGTAGAACGAGATAATTTAGTAAAGAAACACTATATAAATATAAAGAATATATAATATAGAGACTATATTACAATATATATTAATAGTGCATGAAAAAGTAGAAAAAGAGTAGAACGGGGTATTGCACATTATTATTGTTATTGCAGTTGAGACTGTGTATTGCATTGTTATTATTGCACTTTGTTTATTGCACCAAGTCCAGGTGTGTTGTAGTTGTGGGTTATTGGTCGTTCCTACTCATTCCCATCCTCCTGTTAGCACTCCTCCCCCCAGAGAGGAGTTGTACAGTCTGATGGCGTGCGGGACAAAAGAGTTTTTAAGTCTATTGGTCCTGCACTTGGGAAGGAGCAGTCTCTCACTGAACAGGCTCCTCTGGTGGCTGATGACAGTATGTAGAGGGTGACTGGTATTGTCCATAATGTCCAGCAGTTTTTTCAGAGTCCTCTTCTCTGCCACCGACACCAGAGAGTCCAGCTTTGTGCCAACCACAGAGCCAGCCCGCCTGATCAGTTTGTCCAGCCTGTGTGTGTCCTTCTTGGATATGCTGCCCCCCCCAGCATCTGGACCTATATCTATTGAGAACTATTTAATTTTTTTTAGCCTTTATACTGCAGTCCAGGAATCACACTCAGATAAATGACATACCAGGCAGGGCTCCAAACAACTCTGTCCCATCATCTTGGGACTAAAAAATAGCACACAGGATGAGATAAAAAATTGTTGTGGGACACTTTCAGGGTGACAGTGTTGTGTGGTAAAGCCAGAGATGTCAATGGTTGAAATTAGAAAGGTATGTCTTGTAACAGCATGGACCAAAGTCCAACCCTCCACCAAAAAGAGCCCATCAGCTTCACTAAACCCACAACAACATGTTTTACAAGGCATTTTAGCATTTCATTTTAGAGTGTTTGTTATTTACTCTGTGTGTTTGTTCCTCGGGACTATTATAGTCCAGTTATAATAGTCCAGTATACTGATGATAAATATCACTGCAGTCCAATCGTTTCAAATAACATGCATTTTCAGCTCACATGCACTCTGGATGATCACTTCCCAGAAGCCTTTCTGAGATGTAATGTGTTTCTCAGTAATTATAAGCAAATAAATTGTAGGTGCAATGTACATTTTAGATCAAAACTTCATACAAATATTTAAATTCTCTTAATATTTACATCTTAAATGAAGACAAATTTGAGTTATCTAAGATCTCCTGAAAAAAAAACAAAAAAAAACACACTATCTGGCAGGTGGGACTGTCTCATATTAAAGCTTTTCTCATTTTCTGGTGAATAAGTGTGTCAAGATAAAACTGTATCCCACAAAGTTAGCTTAGGGTTCTAAATATTAAACATTATGATGTTCTGGACCTTGAGAAAAATGTCTTTAACTGGACCTTCGTGAGTAAGTAATTAAATCCCGCTGCTCTAGAGTAATGGACGTACTCAGCATTCTAACTTTGAGGAACGCTCAATATATGTGTGGCAGTTCCTCGGGAGCGTTGTGTTCCTTGTGGGCTTGTTTAATCACAGATATTAAAATACATTGAGCTTATGATGGCTGTTATGACTAAGAGTTACACAATCAATAGTGGATGTTTAGCTACATGCCTACTGTGAGTGCATCTGCAAGTGCTTCCCTGCTGTTTGTGCATTTATTTCGACCGAGTGCAAATGTTTCCGCTCCCCCCACAAGCTTGTCTAGACCTACACAGAAACACACCGTTGTAGGTGTGTGCTATAGCAACATTCCTTGTCTCTATATGGATACAAGAGGTCAAACAAATCAGATAACTGACCATGCTGCTCTGGTTACTGTTTCTACGCCTGACACGTTATACGGATGTTTGTCGGCTATGAAGTTTGTTTGCAAAGAGTTACCAAGTGCTAAGCAAGTTCTCAGTGAAGTTTATATCAGTGCTGAAAGCTTTAGAAAGGAGTAAACAACATCTAGTCTGTCTGACCTCCAGTATACAGCTGAGGGCCAGAGCAGTACAAGTGTTAAAGGAAAAAGAGGGAAATTGAATCATCATTAAATAGCAATCAAATAGAGATAGGAATGAAAACAGCAGAAAGTATACTATGAGAATATCGCTACTAATTACTGTAGTTTAATGTAATGCAATTTGGTATTTCCAATGAAAACAGATGCTGTAATTATTTCCAGAATTAAAACTAAGAGTGTTGTCACACCTGCACTTAGTCTGGTTTGATTTCTTGTCTATCACAAATTATGCAGTTGAGATTCCCACATTTGAGGAATTCGCAAGGGTCAGCACAACCAGAGTGCAATGGCTGAGCCTCACCTTGGACAAACCACCTTCATGATCATGGTATCAGCCCTGCCAGGTAACCATATGAACCAAATGAATAGAGTGGTTTGTGAATGACTTTGATCCGACCAACTATCAGGTTTACTTTGTCGGTTTGAGCTGAATGGCTCAGAATGCAGGAGTAGTTGAAGCTGGTATACTGGTCAGATAATCACTACAGTTGTGAATAAATGCCATCTCTGCTGCTGCTCCTTTGTTAAAATGCACAGAAACCTGGACTGCTCCAGAACGACGCACCTTCTTTTTGGAGTTACTTTCTTGCTCACACCCCATCTTTCTTGCTTTGACCCAATCAGTGGAGAGAATCAGGGATGATTGTGATGTATTTGGGTGCTTTTAGGCTTTTCTCTGAATGAAACCGAACCGAACCGAACCGAACCATGAGAGACATGCTATATAAAAGAATGTATTGATAGTTGTGAAAATGACCTAAGATTCTCATCTCCTGCCCAGTCCAACTGACCCCCCTGAAACAAACAAACTAAATAAATAAATAAATAAATAAACAACTCCATGCCTAGTATTACCACGCTCCCTTACACCAATGATTCTAAACTGCGCTGACAACGCTGCACAATAAAACTGCTTAATCATTTGAACAGTCTCAAGACAGCTCTAGCCCATTCTATCTTTAGTTGAGGAACCTTTGCTATGTGGCAATACTTCCACAGAGTGCCTCAGGAGTGTTGTGTCAGCAAGTGGTTTAATCATTGAGATTAAAATATATTGGATTTATTATGACTGGTATGACTAATAGCAAACAGTCATTATGAGTAGATTACAGGTGCTGTATAAGACTCATTTTAAATGCAGTCATTAGTTGATGTTAAGCCGTAATCCTGCTCGATCTGCATCTGCGAGTCTCTCAGTGTTGCTTATGCAGTTCCTTCCTTTAATAACACTGGCATGTACACAGATCAACTATAACATTATGACCACCTCCTTATTTATCAGCTCCTCTTCCCATAACAGAGCTCATCGTAGTTCTGTAATCACAGACTGTAGTCCATCTGTTTCTCTGTGTACTTTGTTTACCTCCTTTCACACTGCTCTTTGATGGTCAGAACCCCAGTGGACCACCACAGGTATTTTTTGACATAATGGTGGTGGTGTGTTAGTGTGTGCTGGTACAAGTGGGTCAGGACACATAGTGTCCTGTGAGCACTAGAGGATGAGTAGAAGATTGCCATTTCAATTAAATTCAATTCTATACAATTCAATTCTACTTAGAATATATCATCCTTCATCCTTCATCCTATTAAAGCAAGACTTTGCAAATATATTACTAATTTAGGCTGGAATGTCAATGATAGTCCTGAAATATAGTGCTAACCTGAACCACACTGTTCAATCCATAGAATGTTCATATAATAATAATAATAATAATAATAATAATAATAATAATAATAATAATAATAATAATAATAATAATGTCAATAATAGCACTTTATTTTCTATCCTCACAATCCTTGGCAGAAAGTAAATTGCAAGACATTTTACAGTCTTAACAACACCATTTCCACAGCCCTGGTGTCTGTTTACTGCCTGAATTACTATCTTGGAATATCTCTTACTGGCTAACATCTTACCACTAATGTTGCCATTAATGTCCAGAGCTCTGGCTCCCAGTAAACAACTAGCTGAAACTGCTGGAGCCCCAAAAGGAGTAGCTAATTTCCTTTGTCTACTGTAAACAGAGCAATTTAACAGGTGAAATCAGGTGGACAGTGGCCTGAGTGTCGGCATGAGATTTAGCTTCCCAGCATTCACTCTCATTGTCAAGGGGTTGCCAGTTCTGTTTGAACTCCGCTTCTTCAGCACAATACACAGCATGATCATATCATTTCACCTATTAAAGGAAACCAGTCAAAAGAATGTAATTCATTCTGATCGCAGGACAAATGAAATTCATTGAAATGAAATGAATTATTTCAATAGCCCTCCCCCCCAAAAACAGTGACCCATTAAAACTGTAATTTTGTGAATTTACATACTGGAAGATTCTTTATTGAGACACTGCATTTATTAAGTTATAATTTAAGACTACTTTCATTTTCTCACATTCCGTCACACCTCTAGCCTAAAATTACATGATCTATCTATTCAATATTAATCTGATGACTGATGAGACAAAGTTAGCAGTGTGGTCTTCATGTAAAAGAAATGTTACATTGGTTTATAATGTTTGCACACAGAAAAAGCCTCCTTCCACAACCCGGACTGTTTCATTTTACCACACTTCCATTTTTATGATCTGGCATGTCTTTCCCACTTTGCTCAGTTGCACCTCTCATATCAATAGTAGCCTTCCTTTTCTGCCATAAGACGCCTACTAGGTGCAATCAAACAGGATTGCAACTGTTTATGGGAAAGTCCTTTCTGACTAGCAGCTGTCTGTGTGAATCCTGTTGGTTGGGCGTACTTTGATAGGATCTGACACAAGATATAAGCGGTATTTTTGTGGAGTGTCAGACAGTGTGTGTTACAGGCCTTCCTGCGTGGGAGAAAGTTTACTGAGAGAAGCTATAAGGCGAGGAACCAATGAGGGAGTGGAATTAGGGCACAGTGTTGAAGCACAAAGTCATACACATGCTGCATGCACTGTGTCAAAAACTTTTTTATGCTTAATATATGAGCAGGCTCTATTTGCTGGTATTTGCTGGATTTAGTCAGTATTTAAATGAACTGCATGTACTGTATAAAAAAGTGAAAATGTGAGGTATGAATGGGGTACAATGCATTGAAATCTGCTCACTCAAACCACATTCGGAGGTAGACACAGACACAGAGTGTGAACGTGAAAGCACCTCAATGCGTCCCCGACTGCAAAGCACTGTCCGCATCAACCGCATCACTGCCCCAAGCCGGCAAATATATAATGACCGTGAGACCACACTGTCCCCCCCCCCTACAGAGGTTAACTCAGCACATGACAATAACAAACTATAGATGTAGATATATAGATGTAAACAAATAAAGGTTACACTTGTGGCTGGTGCAAGCAAAAGTCGTTGTCTCATCTTGATTTCATCATTTCATGCATGCCACACCCCTCCAGTGGAAATTATCCAATCACTATCATAGGGCTACTGCTTGTGATCAGATCACCAAAGGTGTGAGGAGAAAGCACTATCTACCCCTCAGCAGAACAGTAGAAAATGCAATTGCTGTTTCAGATTCCAGCTGCTGATGGCAAGTAGCAAACCGTCAAACATTGGATCATAGTGCTAGTGCATTAGACCACTGAGCCACTTGTGCTTAACCCTGTTGCCTCAGAATAAAACACTGTTTTCATTTATGGTGTTTTTTTTTTAATAGCTAGGCCAACTTTAGTTGTTTATGTTATTGCAGCAGCCAACAGGAGCCACGTACCGTAGCATAGTACAACTGTGTTTTTGGCTTAACAAATACTGTTGCAGTCCTCTCAAAGTCCTCGCGGCATGGTGTGCAGTTTGCTAGCTAATTTTAGCTGGTTGGCTGGGTGGTGGAGCTGGTTTGCCCTGATTTTGGACCATTTGGCCAACTTAGGTCACCGATCAAGCAACTTATACCCTCCTGTTATGTCCAACTGTAAGGAACTGCAGTCATTTTCTGGGGGCCAAACTGAACTGCTGCATTTTTAACCATCTGAAAGTATGATATTTTTCACCAGAAACATTTCTTTTCTTTTCACCAGAAACATGTCTTTTGCTCCTGTAATATTACTCTTTTAATATTTAGTGTAATTAAAACATGGTGTACTTATGATTATTCAGTCATTAAGAGAAAATCACATTGTGTAATTGATGAGGAATTTGAGGTAGAATAACTGTCCCAGTAAGAAACCAAGTTGCAGCACTTTAATTTATCTTAACTATTTAAGATGATTTGTAGATAGACTGAACTTTGTGTCACCTTAAATGGCACAGCAGTTTGATTCAGGCTCCTTTAACTTCTTCATTTTTTAAGGTATAATGAAAATGCTAAATAAGTGTGATTGTGTGAAAATAGTGGTGAGATTTAAGGTAGACTGAAATTTCAGACCTCGAGCACTTGGTAGTAAGTAGTCACTTTTTAAGGTGGAATGGAACAGTAAGCAACTTTCAGAGTGTACTGGTATTCATGGGGAGTTTAAACACAAACTAGATCATATAAATGATAAATATGTGTTTTTTGCTTCAAAGTTTGGTTCTTTCTTGTTTACTGTGGAAATGCAAAGCTTTTAAGGTGGTGGAGAGTCCAAAACCCTGTGAACCTACTGTGCACCCATGGCTATGGTTACTGGACCTTTATTAACAATCCAATCTCGAGAAAAATGATCACAATATCACCTGTCTGCAGTTCCCATAGTTCACTCTAGTGAAGTCCTTATTTCTGCTTTATCATGTCCCGAAGGATAGTGTCTTCAGCTTGAAATGAGACACTAACTCCTAACGTGAGGCAAGGGGGAGATGTCAGGAGAAGGCCTTCATTAATTTGTGAGCCCTATGCAACACGGATAATGCGCATATAGGGCGATCCAGCTCTGACTATGTGCCAAATTAAAGTTCAATCAAAACCAAAGCTGTCACCAACACATCAGAATGAAATTAAAAATGAAGTTTGTAACTAAATGATCTCCTGATTTATGGCAGTGTTCCAGCACTCACAAAGCTAATAGTCCTGGAGCCCTACTGGCAGTCCAGCTTTCCCTGAAAGCTTTATCCAGAGGTCACTGTGCAGCACACTTCTGCACATTCAGGCCTGGCTTCCATCTCTGCAGTAAGAGAATGAAGGCAGGTCACCTCTGGCTGCCCAGCGCAGCTTGTGTCAGAGTTTGAAACAGAGCAGTAACCTTTTTGCCTTTCAGTTGTGCTATCAGGCGTCCAGGTCAGTCCTCTGGCTCGGTTTTTTGAAGGGAAGCAGAATTTTAATTTTCTGCTTTCATGCAGTAAATGAATTGGTGTGGACTGTAATATTTACTCTCACCTCTGTCTCTCTCTCTCTCTCTCTCTCTCTCTCTCTCTCTCTCTCTCTCTCTCTCTCTCACTCTCTCTCGCTCACTCACAGGCCATATCATGCCCAACCAAAGCTCGAAGAGAAAGTGAGACGGCTCTGAACGTTCTTCAGAGAGACGAGGTCGTCACTTTTCCGACGGAAGGGAATTCTGGATGCAGCATGTTTTACTGAGCTCAGTCTGCATAAACACTGGCATGTGATTGGCAAGCCCTGGTGGGAGGTAATTTCTGTAACAAGGGCGCACACACACAACAACACACACACACACACACACACACACACACACACACACACACACACACACACACACACACACACACACACACACACACATTCTCAAACACATGCGCCCAACAGAAAAAAGTCCAAGTCGGACATTTATCAAAGCAGAATACACCACCTCCAGTCTGCCTCCTGCAGTGCCTGTAGAGGATTACTCTGCTCATGGGCTTTTATTCTCAAACAGCATAAATTTACCATCTTAATTCTCACACATCTTCCTCTTGATTTCTACACACCCCTTTATGAACAAGCACCAAAATAGCCTAAGTCCCGTTTTAACATCACACCTAAATGACCCCCAGTCCTCTTCTGCCTGCTCCACAGGGACAGATATAAACTTGATAGACAGCCTGACTGCTGAAAGCTGAAGCTGGCAACTTGCCAGCTTTTGCATCTACATTCACTGTCCTTTGAGCAGAGTGGAGAGGCGGTCTGCTTCTGTTTTGAGCCGTAGGAGGAGTGTGTTCCACTATAAATCGTGCCCTCCACTTTAAAATCCTGTAATACTGTTTAGTGCTGTTAGCCTGAGGGAATTAAGAGGAATCACTGTATGATCACAAAGCTCGTTAGATACGTGTAAGTGCTTTTCAAGCTGTGTCTTGATCGACTGGTGGGCTACGAGGATACGTCATCAGTGCATACACAGTGTAAGTAAATAAATCCTATTTTAGATCTAAAAGAGTGACCAATCTGTTTTAGCACCTCCCAACAGTCTGCTTTTATAGTGTCGGCTTTATAGTGAGACCCTATAAAGTGTCTCCTTTTAAACCTACTAAGCACAAGCATGGCCATGTTCTGCAAAGAGCAGTAAGTGATTGTCATGGGAAGTGTGTGGTTGTCGCACTAGATCTCAGTATATATTTGTAGCCCTAGCTAAAATTAGTCGTCATCATCAGTACACTCACTTGTTTAATCTTTGGTAGCATTTAAAGCAATTAAACTGGAAAAGCTGAAGCAAAATGAGAGGATATGATACCAGGATGCCAGAGACTGATGTTTGGATAATTTGCTCAAAAAATTAACGGAACAACTAAATCACACATCAGATCTCAATAAATAAAGATGGCAATTTTTGTGAATTTACTCAGTAGGGCATATGGCCTCCACATGCCTGTACTTACTACGTGCAACATCTGTGCATGCTCCTGACAGTGGATGATGTCCTGGAGTATGTCTTCCCAAGATATCAGTGAGCTCCTGGACAGTCTCTGGTGTGACTTGGTGGCATCAGATACGTCAGATTCGGGGCTGTGTACCGTGAGGGCTAATCAATGGCATCAATGCCTTCATCATCCAGCAACTGTGTACACACTCTGGTTACGTAAGGCTGGGCATTGTCCAGCACCTGGAGGAACCCAGATCCCACTGCACCAGTGTAAATCATTCCCTTTTTGTGGGTTATCTTGATGTTGCCTCTCCTCAGTGCACCTATTGTCATGTTTATTTACACCATGATTACTGTGTCAGTGTATATATGTGTAAACAATTCTGAAACTTGGCTATAAAGCACACATACAGGGGTTGGACAATGAAACTGAAACACCTGTCATTTTAGTGTGGAAGGATTCATGGCTAAATTGGAGCAGCCTGGTGGCCAATCTTCATTAATTGCTCATTGTACCAGTAAGAGCAGAGTGTGAAGGTTCAGTTAGCAGGTAAGAGCACAGTTTTGCTCAAAATATTGCAATGCACACAACATAATGGGTGACATACCAGAGTTCAAAATTGTTGGTGCACGTCTTGCTGGCGCATCTGTGACCAAGACAGCGAGTCTTTGTGATGTATCAAGAGACACGGTATCCAGGGTAACATCAGCACCACCAAGAAGGACAAACCACATCCAAAAGGATTAACTGTGGACGCAGGAGGAAGCTGTCTGAAAGGGGTGTTTGGGTGCTAACCTGGATTGTATCCAAACAATGTCCTTCCCAACACGAATTGACACTGTATTGGCTGCAAAAGGAGGCCATAGTACGCAATACTAATAAATTATTGTGGTCTAACACCAGTTTTCATTGTCCAACCCCTGTACGTCATGTATTTGTTTATATTTTATTTTGTTTATATTTTGACCACAAGGCTAAGACATAGCCCTGAAATTGTTCCCCCATTAAAACAAGAAATTACAAATATATTACACACTTAGGCTGAAATGATGATGCTGATGATGGTCCTAAAATATCACCCTAAAATGATCCACAAATTTAGATTGACCAGGTTCTGCTGCCGTGTTGTCTGTTGATTACATTGATTGCCGGCTAACAGCTTAATGTTGACACTAATATCTGGCGCTCTGGCTCCCCTAAGAAAGTAGCTTATTCCATGTGTCAGTCTACAGAGTATTTTAAAAACAGAACATTTTAACAGGCTCCTCAGCAGGTGCTTTGCTGAGCAAGGTAAACCTGTTTGACAAAAATCAGTGGAAAGGGGTGTTGTGGTGGGATGGGTTTGGCCTTAGCATTAGCATTGGTGTAAATTGTTTTTAAAATACTCACAGAGTATTTGGTAAATGGTAGATTAAGGGTTATAAGCAAGGAACAGTGAAGAACAGAAGGGTTCAGAGACTGGAAGATGACGAGAGACGAAAGCCGAACGTTTAGCTAAAATGATCTCAATAGGGTCCAAAAAGTCTAGCTATGTATAGTAATAGCATGGTTTGGCCTAATCTGCACTCAGAGTGAAACGGTTGCTCATACCAAAGTCTAAATGACTTAGCTGTAGTGACCTGCATGATGATAGTTTAACCACTCTGCAGTCTCGAACTCTCTTGCATTGATTTGGAGAAACACGCATTATTACTTTCTCCTTTAAACTTATTTGTAATAGAGACCTTTAATACATGTCTACTGGATGGTGCTTTTAATCGGAGGGTTGCTCCGAGTTCTCTGGCTCCAAAGAACAATGTACCAGGATGACAACACACCCCAGTTGCATTGCAATTGCTGCCTTGCTTGCTGTGAGGTGCCTACCACTTAAAGAATAAGTCAAATGCATAAAATATTCTACATATGTTCATCTTTGCTCGCATTGCTGCATTGCTTCAGGTATAAAACAAGCTTTCATAAGTCTAATTACTTAATTGTGATCAGTACAGAAGTACGGAAATGGGACTGGTATGATATGCACTGGAAAATGTTAACTTTTGCAGCCCGAGATCTACACTTTGCAACTATTTGCATGCCGCTTTCTGGACTCAATAATATAATATGATACATATTATAACAAATTACAAAACTGTGATCAAATTTCAGATTTAAAGTCCTGAGAAGGGAAAATACTGATATATACATCTTCTTCTTCTTCTTCTTATTCTTCTTCTTTTGGCTGCTCCCTTTAGGGGTCACCACAGTGGATCATCTGCCTCCGTCTTGCCCTATCCCCTGCCTCGTCTACTGTTACTCCAACCATCTCCATGTCCACTTTCAGTACATCCATAAACCTTCTCTGAGGTCTTCCTCTTCCTGCAGCACCATCTCCAACATTCTTTGTCCAATATATCCACTATTCCTCCTCAACACATGTCCAAACCATCTCAACCTGGCCTCTCTGGCTTTATCTCCAAACTGCTCCACCTTCACTGTCCCTCTGATCTGCTCATTTCTAATCCTGTCCATCCTTGTCACTCCCAACGAAAATCTCAGCATCTTCATCTCCCCCACCTCCAGCTCAGCCTCCTGAAAATACTGATATATACATAAATAACAATTATAATAAAGTACATTCACAATTACTTATTATTGTAAATATCCTTCTCAGATTAATCAAAAACACTGTTTTTTTTTTTTTAATGATTTTTCAATAGGATTTTTTTAGATGTAAAGTGTTTTTCAGTCCTAATAAGCAAAAAACAAAACAAGACAAACAATCGAACAAAATTTTAGGCATAAAATCTCGATTGAATTGATCAAAACATTGTCAAATTCCTACAAATCTTAAGATTCTCTAAATATTTGTACTCAAAAGAAGACAAATTTGAGTAGCCAGGGATTTCCTGAAAAGAACACTATCTGACTATATATTCTATAAATACTTTTCAATTTTGTGGTGAATAAAAGTATTTCAAATTACGAAATCTCCCCACAAAATTAGCCTAGAGTCCAAAAGGTTACAGATCTGTCACAGGCCAGTCTGTCACCGGCTGAAGGTCTATTCATCATTTTGAACTCACCGAGAATGTCATAGTTTGGTTTTACAAATGAATGGCTTCTTACTATCTATTCGAATTCTGCTTTACAGCTACCACGTTAGACTGGGTTGTTATTTTTTTATTCATTTCCTGCTATCAAATGGATTTTATGTTATTGAAAACACCAGGGGTGCAGTAAGATAGACAGTAACATTTTAGGGCCTCTAATGTGACAAGAAATGAGGCTGTGCACGTATAACTGACATGTCAAATCGTTCTCAATTTGAAAAACCCCAAAGCAGTTAACAGATAATTACTTCAGCTACTGAAAATGTAGAAGTGTAAACAAAACTGAAATTTCAATCAAAGCTGTTTTCATTTTAAAGTCAGCCGTTAATATGAACTCAAACCCAAAGGATAGAAATCAACAAGTCAGATGAAGAGGGAATAGTCGGCCAGGACTGAAGGCAAAACAACTACAATTTTGCCATCCTCCCAATTTATTTCACAAAAACTAAAATAAGATATATGAAATAATAAGTATAACTAACATTTAGACCTAGAGACACAGGCATGCCTAAGTTAAATTGGATTTAATGTGAACTGTGATGCTGCAGGAGGAGGCTGAGGGAACGCACCTCCCTGATCTGGTCAGAGAATGGAAAACACAAAACCAGTACGGAAATGGTTTTGGAGGCAGCTCTACCTCTGAGACAGAAGAAATGCAACTGGTTTAGAGAATATCAAATAAAAATAACCTGTATGTGTGTATTCTTTAGGAATGCGTGTCTGTTCAGAGCCTGATATGTGGATGAAAGGTGTGCGATTTTAATAAATTCTTTTGTTGATGTTGGTTTCTCCGAAAAGTACCTGGAAAATATGGTAGCTAGGTTTGGAGGCAGTATTTCCACTGGTTTTAAGTAGGGATTTTTGTGGAAAACACACAAATGACATGGTAGCAAATCAGTTTCACTTACGGGTTAAGAACTGCCTCTATAAATCACAATAAACTGTTATCTAATACGGAAACGACTCACCTGAAGTCATCAGTACTGAACAAGATGTATGTTTGCCCACATAGAAGTTAAGCAACTGCAATGAATCCGACTAGAAACAGGCGAATGAAACTGCAGGTCTGCCTCACAGTCTTAATCCTTTTAGTTTCCTTTTGATCTTGCGCTTGCGTCATTTACTTTACTAAAGACGTTTCTGCTGTTATTTCCTCAGCAAAGTATTCAGCAGACTGATATGAAAAAAACATGCTGTTGTGGTGAGATATCAACAAAGTTTGAAAAATTCTCAATGGCTGGAACCAACTGTTGTCTAAAATCAGATAATAATACAGTTTCACAATACTTTGCAAGCATAACTATGTCAAAGTAATCAATAAAGAACCTCCATATCATCTCTAATACCAAGGTAAGCCAATGTTCAGCCTCCTCTGCCTCCTTGTCTGATAAACACTGGCTGTTTACCAAGATTTGACAACTTTTCTGCCCATTTCTCACTTTCCATTCATTCTTGCCAACTAGTCTCCAACCAGCCTCGGTTTTTGAGGTGGAGAAAGACAACATCCTGGAACTTTTACTGTTCTTGGTAAATGCCTTCTTGAGTATTGGAGTGTCACTTTGGCAGAGGATGATGTCAGGCAAGAACACAAATTGAGTCACATCGACAGTTTCATTGCATCAATTGATGTAAAATGAATGCACAAATATGTAAAGCACCACTTTAATTCGTTAAATAGTGTTTTCTTGCAGAATTTGTCTCAGGGTCGTCCAGTCTTCCACAGCTGCGTTTCAAAGAGTCCAGAAATCTCTTGCATCCCTAAACGCTGTCGAACATCAGTGCTTAAATCCAAACATTTGAGCTGCATTTCCATTCTGTTAACACTGAACGGAAAGTTGGTGTGTCTGAATTACTCCTGACGTATTAAGAGGAAACCGAGCAGCACACACTCCTCAGGCCTGGCTGCTTCTGGCTGCCCTTTGATGAGGAGGGAATTACACCTGCCCGGTCCATGGTGAATAGTATGAGACTCTGACTGGAGCAGGAAGCGAACAGCTGCTAAAAGATTTCTCATGCACATGCTCAGTGTCACTCTGCCTCCTCTTCTGATGTCTTACTCTGTCCGGGGGGGTGGGGGTGGTTGTTTTTCTCATCTGCTCCTCCTTTCTCAGCAGGCCTTCATGGAGCGTGTCCCAGTGTGAGGGGGTAGAGCAGGGACAGAGGGGGGAAAAGAGAGGGGAGATTAGATCCTGGGATTGGGAGGGGTGGATGGGGAAGAAAAGACTGGGGCTGGGGGGGAGGGGGTTGGAGTGGGGGCGTTGTCTGATGTGTCCATGGCAGCGGTGGGCTCAAGCTGAGAGCGGAGATTGGAGAAGGAGGCAGCGGAGCACACACGAAGTGCAGGAGCTCCAGAGGAGAGCAGCTCTCTGATGTGAGCAGAGAGAGCAGAGGGATACCGCGTGTTGTGCCATTTGTTTTAAGTTTGAACATCACAGCCATGTTGAGTCCCCACACCCCCTCTCCCTGATGTCCCACTCTAAGACTGCTCTTACCAATCAATCTGATGCTTGGTGTAACACACACACACACACACACACACGCACACACACACCAATCAATCTTGTTCTTGGGGTTGATGTGCGTGCAGCCTGTGATTTGAAATCTGGTCTCATGCAATGGAAATACATGTTGCTCTATAGCCTTCTGTGTATCTGGACAAAAACAAGATCATCGTATAGAAAATCGCATTCAAGGTCATCTTCTTGCTTCCTTTCTCGATCACATCAGTCTGTTGCTTGATGTAACTCACACAAAGCGATCAATCCACTGCTTGATGTTACACACACACACACACACACACACCCCTATGATTTGAAATCTGGTCTCATGCAGAACTAATGCATGTGTCTCTGTAGTGATTCACTCTCAAATTTAAAGCGTCCTAAATGGTTCTTAGCTTAGATGTAAGGTTCCAGGGGAGTTAAAATTATGTGGAACTTCAGGCAAAACATTACATTACATTACCAAATTCCTACACCTGTATAAGTTGTGAAGTGTTATCTCGTGAGTTAGGTTGAACACTTGCCATCATCTAATGGCAAGGCAATGTGAGTGCGGAGCATTCGTCTATGGCTTTTACAGTAAATGGTTCATGTTTTGAGAACCAAAAAGTTAATAACCAAGAAACTAGGTTTGTTATTTCCATATTTAATCATCTATTTTGAAATTAATGTTCATAAATAACCCGTTATCACTTTTTTATTGTGATTTTTTCAAGCTACGCATCATTTTTTGGTGGATGGGTGGGTTCAAATCAGTCACTGCTGGGGATAATCCCCACCCATCACATGGTTTTGTTGGGACCACCACCATATTGGTTAGGTCCATCTCTTCTCCCAGACCAAGTACATCTCTGCCTTCCTCAAGTTTACAGTGGAGCCTAAAGAACCAGAAGCAAAACAGATTTCACTCAGACACTCATGTCCAGGAAGTGTAATGTTTAAACAGCAAAAGTGCAGTTCCAGTACATTAGTACGAAACCATTTACATTTTCATCAACTTACAGAATCAGAGTTCTGCTCTGTTTGCAGCAAGACAAAGCAAAGTCAATATGGTCCAGTTTCACTGCTGGGCGGCTGATGAGAGGGAGTCAGCACACACAAGTGGTGACTGAAAGAAGGTAAAAGAATGTTTTTAGTGGTATTTGGACTCGATTCTGATCAGAAAGGTCCTGCAGACAGCTACCTGCCTCTACGACACACTCAAAGGCATTTTGCCTAGCTGACAGACTCTGAGAGGGGGCATCATTGGACTGAGAGAAGCAGGATGGTCGTTTCACCAAAATTGCCGCCATCTACACCGTTCTGGCCAAGCCTTTATCGCCTTTGTGCAGAGGTGTCGTGAACAAGAAACCTGGATTTCTATGGACTGGAATCAATGTTGCTGACAAATCAGAATCTTTTTGGAATCCAGTGATGGTCAGGTTTGAGTGTGAAGGCCTTTTGGTGAGGGCTTGAGTTCTGCCTTTACTGTGGAGCGACACACAACAGAAGGAAAACTTACTGTTGGAACATTGGAGATGGAAAGACCATTTTAAGGAGAAAAATGAGAAAATTGGTTCCCATTGAAATGAGTGGAGCTGCATATTATACACATTCAGCAGATGTGTGACCTGTGATGGCTTCACTTTTGAGAGATGGTGTACTGTGCATATTTTATACAGTGCAAACAGAGCGACTCAAATCCACATTCAATGCAGGAGCCCCACATGCATATCCTTCAGCCTAGTGCAGCACGCTTTAGCTTTAGCTGGAAAACTCCAAAAGTCACAATATCAGTTCCTGTCCCATGACTTTTGGCATGTCAGTGTATGGGTTTAGAAATTTGATACTTTGATGTTACAATTAAAATAAAATCAATTTAGAAAAAGCATTTAATGGAAATTTTGAAAGAATTCTCTTTGTTTGTGATTAACTCACTGCTGTTATTTAGTGTTTCATGGGTAATTTTGTAGTAGGACTGGAAAATATAACAATATCCATATCTATATTGGAATATAAACAGAATGAGATTTGGACTGAGACACTATTCTTTAAATTGGGTTTTATACTTTTTAAATAACAATGTTTCAATCTTTTAGCAAACCTTCTGCCCGTCTCACTCTCCTCCTCCTCTGCTCTACTCTGCTTCTCTCCACCCCCATTCTCATTCTCACCCACACAAGGTGGAAGGGGTTTAAGACTTTATAACATAAGAGTTTCAAAAATTAAATTTTATAAGAGACAAAGGATTTAATTGGGTGTCCTAATTATTTTATTTTGATCATATCAACGTTCAGGTACCAGGTATATATGGGTTATTTTTGTCCATATTACCCAGCTCTATTTTGGAGTATAAAATTTAAAATGTAAAAATGGTTTGTCTGTGGTAACATGCAATATAACTTCCATCCATGTATGTATGTATGTATGTATGTATGTGTGCGTGTGTGTGCGTGCGTGTGTGTGCGTGCGTGTGTGTGTGTGTATGTATGTATGTATGTAACTAACCGTGGGTCTGGGGCCAACCTGGAATCACTGGGCACAAAACAGGAAAATCCCTTGGACAAGGTGCCAAGCTGTCACAGGTTAACACACACACACACACACACACACAAACAAACATATATATTATAATTAATTTAAATAATTTATTTGAGTTGAATAAATTGCTTGTTACTGCATGAATTCATTTTTCATGTTGACCAGATGAACCACAGTTTACAGTGAGGGAAACCTCACTGTATGGTCACTGTATGGTCACTGTATGGTCACTGTACGGTCACTGTATGGTCAGAGGTGAACACATGTAAGATAATAAGTAAATAACTAACCTTTTTAAAGCACCTTCCAGGCAAAACTACAAAAGGCTTCACAATAAAACATAAAAGCATAAATGAAAACATTATTAATACTTTAATAATACAAAGACAGTCGTGTTAAACATCATTGCCTAGAACCTATTTGAAAGCTCAGGCATACAAATGAGTTTTGGTCTTTTTTAAAACAAATGTGACTCAGCAAGTCTAATATCCAGGGGCAGGATGTTCCACAGCGTAGAAGCACAAAAGCAGTCTCCTTTCCATATTCACTTAGTCCTTGGGGCTGCTAAGGTCCATAGAGGACTGTAGTGTCTTAGCATTTAAATAAGGTCCTAACACGTTAGGTGTGTGTTTCAGTACATCACTGTGCAGCACCTGACATGTCAAAACCAAGATTTTAAAACGGACTTAAAATTTACAGGCAACCAATGAAGAGATGCCAGTATGGAAGTAATTTCACTTGACAAATAGATCAAACTGAGTATCATCAGCATAAAAATGATAAAAATATGCTAAAATTAAAACTTAATCATATTCCCCCAAAGGGAGCATGTATAAGGAAAACAAAATAGGGCCAAATGTGGATCTTTGGGAATTCCGCATTAAAGATCAGCACCAGCAGACACTAAAAACTTTAAATGATAAATGTCTGAAACAATGATTTTCGAATGAAGGGCAATTTTGAAATTGTCCTAAAAATCTATAGGGTCAAGACCAGATTTTTAAGCATAGGCTGCACGACTGCCAACATGAGAATCTATAAGACATTCAGAACTAAGAGACAAGTTCACAATAGAGTCGATAAAAGCTTGTGGAAAAGTTTGCTGTGCGAAAATCACCATGCAAAGTGGAAGGGTGCAAAAACTGCACCAGCTCCTTCAGCTCCTCCAAGAAAATGGGAGAAAAATCATTCGAAATTTAAGCTTCTCTGCTGAGGGAAAAAAAAAATCAATAAATGTAGAGGTAAATATTATATTACCTTTTTAATATTATCAACAAGGAAGCTTAAAAAACATTCAGAACCTATCCTAGAGCTAGGGGTGCTCAGTTTAACACCATTTACTAAGGGGTGTTCACTGAAATGAAAACATTCAAATATGCCACTGTTACCTCCCACAGTTCTCACTCCAACTGCTGACACTGACTGATGAAGAATGCTGCAGACTGAAGCTGAACAGCAGAGGCTGACAATCAGGGTAAGAATCCTTTAGTGTAACCCAGGCTTAACTTAGACTAACGTACAGGACAGTTTTACACGCACCCAGTGCATCCACTTTTCTAGGTAAGGAAGTTCTGGTGTTGGTCCACAAAATGAAATACATTGGTTAGGAAGCTCCAGTGAATGTTTGTGAGGCTCATATCATATCCTCGCAATCTCTTAGTGGTCTTCATAATATTGATACCAGTGATTTAACTCTATAAAACACGTCTTTTTTCTGATGCACTCAGCTCAGCTCTCCTGCCCTGAGTTTCACCCATTCATTTCCCCTTTGTCCACAGCAGCTCAATATTTAGACAAGTAAATGGGAGGGCAGGGGGTCCGTGGTCTTATTGGGTGCTCAGCCTAAAGCTCTGACCTTAGAATCACCCCTGGATCAGCTGTTGCTTTGGAGGTCCTGTCAAATGCAAAAGAAACTCTTGAAAGAGGTGAAGGAAATGGTTTTCAGATGACAGGGACAGTATGGGCATCCACACAGCAAAATGTGTATCTCTGCACAAGTGTGTATCTGTGCAGAGTTCAAATAAAAAACAAAATATATGGTTCAAACTATTGTGCTACTGCTCGTTCTCTCTCAAAGCATAGATGAGCGAAGGAAAACTGGCCCATATGCATCTTTCATCTAGTGGTAGGGCGAGGTAGAAAAGACAAAATCCTCATAAAGAATGGAAGGAGGGTGAGTGTCTCTCTCTCTCTCTCTTTCTCTCTCTCTCTCTCTCTCTCTCTCTCTCTCTCTCTCTCTCTCTCTCAGACACACACACACACACTCTCTCCTCAACACTGGCCTTGGGCTGTCTCTCTTGTTTGCTGAAGGTTGAATCTCAAGCTTGTTGAAAAGACCCCTCAGCAAACACGGCCGCGCGTTCCCAAGAGTGTTTGTGTGCCGCCTTTGTGCATGTGTGTGTGTGCTCTGCAGCAGCTTTCAGGAACGGGGCCCACACACATCCGCAACACACTCGCTTTTGTTCCCCTAGCCCAGCGACAGGCCAATCTAATAAAGATGTGTGAGAGTGTTCCAGAGATGAGATTCAGCCTCGTACACCGTCCTAGAGGCTGATCTGTACACAGAAAGTGCCTGTCAAATTTTTGAGGCACTACATATGAAATCCTTACAGTATTATATATTTTACTAACAGTAGGCTTCTCTTTATACCTTATTAAACATTTAAATATTTGGGACACTTTGGGAATAATGCCGAGCCCCACAATGTATCCCCTTCTTGTGATGTCAGCACTCACAACTCAGCACTCACTACTATAACACTCGTGACTGTATCATTTAGACCAGCGGACATTCCGTTTCAGGCCAGCCGTGGAAAAAGTGTTTACCAGGGGTGTCACCTGACTTCACAGAGACCTGGGGCTCAGCCCAGGACAGGGTTCTTCCATCGTAAGGTCCATTCCACTGACTTTTGAATCTTGGATCATGGTCCAGGGGTGGGGGTTTGGAGTGCTCTTATAATGTTCTTATAATGCTCATAATCTTTTTTTTTTTGAGTCCACAGCTCCTGGCGATGCCCCTGGTCTTTATTGTAATGTTCTCCTGCAGCTCACTGCAATATTAAGTTCAACGTGGTTTCAAAAACATGAGTGAAGGACACTAAAAAACTAGATGCAGATAAATGTGGATGCGATACAACTTGAAGCAGATGGCTGTTTGAACGGTAAGAATAGCTTCCACAATCAATAACTAAGCTGTACTTTTCAGCAACTCCTGCAAAAGATGTTGTGGTTACAAATCCGTCACTAAACAGCCACTGAAGTTGGGATGCTCCTTTGTTTAAAATTCCCGATTTCCTGGGTTGATTAAGTATATTATAAAGCCCCCAGCTAATGATGAAAGAAAATGACATCACTGCCCTGCTCACAAAAACGGAAATGTAAGACTATCTTCAGACGTAACTGAGCCTTTGCACAAACTCACTCCCAAAGACACTCAACTGAGACCCGCATTGAGCAACTCTTCAAATCGCAAATCAGACACTCAGTGCTTGACTCAGACTCGCACACACAGACTCAAGACTTACTCATACCAAAGGACTCAATTCTTGGACTCTCACCCAGAGACTCGACTCAGACTCATTCACACACTCAAGATTTGTCTCGGACTTTCACCCAGAGACTCGATTCAGACTCAACTCACACTAGAATCCAAAGAACTCAAGCCTCCACTCAGAGACTGAAGACTTGCATCTGAAGACTTGAGACTTTACTTGGATTCATTTAAATACCTGAGACTTGACTTATAGTGACTTATAGAGACAAACAAATTTGGCTCGAACCCAAACCCAGAGACTCGGCTCAGATTCGCCCGTCAGACACTCAAGACTCGAGTCAGATTCCCACACAAAGACTTGAGACTTGATTTGACTATATGTGTCTCTTCTTTTCTCTCATCTTTCCTCCTTTTGTTTTTTATAATATTTTCATCTTTGTCTTCCATTCTCTTTCCTGCCTCTGTTTATCCTTGATGCCCTCTCGCTTGTTCTCTTTATCTCCCGGCCAGTCACCTGGCTCTGGTTCAGATTTGTCTTGATACATTCCTAAAGAGCGGGTGGATGGGGCTGGCTTGTCATCTGAAAGGTTACTCAGCTAATAGAAGCCCCATCGGGCAGTGATTTGTATAGCAGGACAGATGGCGCTTGTCCAAACGCAGACAATGTGTATATTTCCCCTCCTTGGGTTCAATGTTTCTAATAGGTCAGAGAGCCTGAAAAGGAGCTGATGTAAGCAAGAGGATTCTGTTTGTCCAGGCTTTTTAAAAAGTCATGAGCTACAAAACTGAAGTATCTATTATTGAAGCAATGGGCAACAACCTCCTTCATCACCGTCATCATCCTCTTTCTCCAATCTAACAGTGTGGCCTGCTGTAGTTGCTTGAGCTGGGTGCTTCCAGTTCCAGTTTGAGGCATTTCTAGGAGTGAAATTATAAGTATTAATAAATGATATAATCAAGATATTGATTGTTTGTTGATTGATGATTGAGTATTACACCGATCAACCGTCACATTACATCAAAATAAAAATTCTGTAAGATAGATCAGTCTGGCCTCTAGTAAGAACTGCATACATATTAGAATATAGATAGATATAAAAGTATAAAATCCTGCATTATTACTCTGTATTACTGCGTCTGTCACATTCTTCCTTCATTTTCAGTGATGGTTCTGTGTCTCTTAGCTTGTCAACAAACGCAAGGTTAGAGTTGTCCATAGGAGAGAGATCACATTGCGATTTGTATTTACAGTAGAGGTTTAAAACTGAATTACATTATCTAACTTTTACTGAATTCTGTGATATTCACCCACATGAATTAAAAAAATTTAGTTCTGTTAATATGTGTATATATGCTATATGGACAAATGTATTGGGACACCTGCCCATGCAGTGTTTCCTCCAAAAGCAAGGATATTTAAAAGGCTTATCCTTTTGTTGGAGTAACTGTCTCTACTGTAAAGAGCTGTTAAACTAATGATTAATGAAATAGATATGTTTTTTTAAATAGATTTGTGCTTTTTATTCATTTATTTGGACAGAGGCAGGTACTTTCCATGAGGAGAGAGACAGAGCGAGAGAAAGAGAGAGAGAGAGAGAGCGAGAGAGAGAGAGAGAGAGAGAGAGAGAGAGATGTGTGCATCTGCATATGTATAGACTTTTGTATGAGAATGTTTATGTACATGTCATTTTTTTCTTTTTTCAAATAGGATGAAAGACAAGGAGAGAAAACTGAGGCAGAGAGAGAGAGAGAGAGAGAGAGAGAGAGAGAGAGAGAGAGAGAGAGATAAGATGAGAAAACAAGCAGTTCCTTAATCGGTCGCTTGTGGAGATGGACATGTAGAAAGGTGACACACTAACCTCTCACTATTTCACCATATCACTCTCTTCTAGTCACGTGAGGTGAAATACTGAACTGAGGATGTGCCATTTAGAATGTTCTCTTCAGAAAGATACACTTTGATTTCTGTCATGGATGATGGGATTTTCACATCACAGCTCTAGTAAATAAAGCTCTAATCTCTTTTTAATTGTATACGCAGAATAGCCTGCTGCACAGACACACCCTCACCCGCCTCCTCGCTCACTCAGATCTCCGCTTGGTGTAATTACTCGCTCCTCTTAGGCCTAATGAGGGGCTCGCAGATGCAGCCTTATGTGTTCACACACAAGAACGTGAGAAGCTCTCTGTCTCTCTCTCTCCTTCACACCAATATTCCAAAGTCACAGTTCAATGTGTGGTGACAGTTCTGCCACCCAGCAGATCCAGCACCAGCAGGGGAATACTGCGTCATCAAGCACATTTACAGAGTCAGTAGCCAGTCCTCTCAGAAGAGCATGGCATACCATCATCCAAAAAGTGACAAACAACTCTAGAACAGCATCCGAAGAACTGCGCCCCCCTCTTGCCTCAGCTGAGATCAGTGTTCATGACTTAACCTTCAGAAAACGAATGGAATCTTAAAAATCTCTGTGTGCTGCAAGTAATCCAATCCAAAATAATGCACATGTGTAGAGACCACTTACTGTACATGTTACCATGACAACAGGCATCACATTAGTCCAGTCAGAGTAAGAGGAGCAGCAGCGTGTTACCTTTAAAAGGATGGAAAATATGCTTAACATTCATTTATTAAAGAAGGACAGAGGGGAAGAGGTCACATGCTGGACCATTCCCGAGGACCTGAAGACCACTCCCACTGCAGATGACACAAAACCTCTGGATGACAGTGAGCATTAGAGACTAATGGAAGAGATTCGTACTGAAGGAACGTGCAGATGTTGAGGGGAAGCTAAATTTTCGTATGACAAGGCAGTCATTCATGATTTTATGGACTTGAAACATTATACTGGCCTTACAGAACATAACATAAGACCCCCTATTCCAGTAATAATGCATGTTGCTGTTGCCTTGTACAAACCAGGCTCTTGCACAAAGTTCCATATCATCTCCAAACAGAACGCACTTAAACTCTCTAATTGGGGCTGTAATCTTACACAGGTGTTTACGTAGCTATTATTCTTTTATGTATCAGATTATTAGGGTGACGGTTATCAGGCTGCAAGTAAGCATAGCTGCCGAATGGGATCCATAATAGAATCAAGTGTCAACAACCATTGCAAACCAAGTCTCCGTCTCAAGGAACATCTTAGTGATCCTCCTGAGGTCTGAGGAAAGGTGATACTGACAGGCCCTCATTATGTCTGGTGGAGAAACTAAGGACCTCATACCAACTGTGAAGCATGGTGGTGGTCGTGTGATAATTTGGGTATGTTTTGCTGTATCGTGACCTCGATCGAGAGAACATATTCTGAATCCTGCTTCAAGAGTATTATATTTCAGTTTGTTCAGCGCCTAATGCCAACACTGCAAATTTCATTCAGTGCATCTGATGTGGAGCATTAACCATTTAATCTGAGTATTTAATGAACAATTTAGTTGTCTGTAGTTCTACACCTCTATTGCTCAGTCAACATCCATCCATCCATCCATCCATCCATCCATTTTCCTCCACTTATCCGGGGCCGGGTCGCAGGGGCAGCAGTCTAAGCAGGGATGCCCAGACTTCACCTCAACCAGCTCCCCAGGAGGGACCCCGAGGCGTTCCCAGGCCAGCCAAGAGACATAGTCCCTCCAGCATGTCCTGGGTCTACCCCGCGGTCCCCTCCTCCTCAGGCAACATATCAATTGAAAACTCCCCCTTTCTTTCAGCCAACCACCTTACCCCTTTATTTTTTATTTTATTTTCTGTCCAATTGAATGAGGTGGGTATACTTTTAAATAATCTGTAAAACAGAGGAAAAATAAGCATGTAAACACCTGTATCCGATTACATTCCTAATCTGAAAGATTAAGTATGTTCTGCGCATTTGCATTGGTGCAAAGTGGAAACTGCTCTGCAGAGGAGATAAAGTTGATGCTGGGGACTTTGCAAATCTAAAAAATGAGCACTCAGTCAGTCAGTCAGTTCAAACGAATTGTAGAGCAAATTAAGAACAGATGAAGTTTCTGAAGTCAGTGTATTTCAAAGCTAAGATCCAGAATATTAAAAGCAGTTCTGATCCGTCTACATTTCCGTTTTACTAAGTTATGGGCGATTTCATGGGACGAAAACGGGGTGGATATTGGGTTTGCTGATAACCTGCTTGAACAGTGTTGCACGTGTTCATTGTTTTGGAATCAGATTACTTGCAATGTGCATGTAAACACCGTTTTCATTAGATTGTTGCGTAGAGGGTGAATATAAACACCCCGGTCTGAATTTAAATGAATTCAGTCGGATTGGGGAAGATCTATACCTGTAATCAAAGCGGTGTACATTTTGATATTGTCCAAAGTGTTCACAAACAGATTTAATGGGTTTAAGGTTACTGTGACAGATGGAGATTTTACGTTTTGAGAATTTTGCTTTTAATCATTAAAAATGAGAATGTTTCCTGGCTGAAGCCAGTAAAGAGTGAGAGAGAGGGCGTAAAATCTGGACTGTGGAGAAAATCACAACAGATTTAAGAAGAGTTTCTTTTTAAATGCACATTTCAGAAGGCTTCTCTTTAATCATTGAAAGGATCATCGTGTATGAAATTGACTGAACAAAGGCTTATTAGTGGTTAATAATGTTTAATTAATGTTAGTGATGTATTATGAAGTGATCTCCTGTTAGTAGTTTCTTTCAGTAAACATTAATAATTTCTTTCTGTGCAACATTTATTCATAAGTTATGTAATAATAATCATCTCCGAGGTCATGTAGACACACATAAACCTTAAAGACACACATATCAATAAAGCAGCACAACGAGCTGAAAGCGGTTGGAGGGAGAGAGATGGGGGTGAACGAGTGAAAAGTGCAGACCTGACTGACTGAATGTGCAGTAGGTATGATTAATTAATTATGATAAACACAACGTACAAAAGCCTTTCTGACAACTATGTATCGATGTGCAGAATTGAATTACATGCATATAGAAAACACGTACATACATAATGCATTATATTAGTAGGTGTTATTACAGCTAAGCAATCTTCTTATTGAACAATGATTTGTATGTTCAGCACATGAACAAAAGTAAGTAAATACAATGTTACTTCATGAGGTTGCTACTTGCTTATGTAATGTTAAGGTTTATTAATAGTGCATCTCATACTTATATCAATAGATTCATTAATATTGTCAGGTGTCATGGCTCTCTCTATTGGCCTCTGGTGGGATAGCACACTCACGGGCCAGGTGTGTCTTTTTCATGGCAGTGTGAACAGCAAAGAACACAGTGAATCTGATTTTTATTTTTCCAATTTGGGACACTTTCAGATTTGTGGCAATGTGACTCAGTCTGACCAGTCAGTTTGCAATTCATACAGGTTGGCATTCCCCATAAATTTGCGCGGTGGAGAATGGAAAATGAATGACAGGTTAGGGAGGCTTCGTGGTGGAATAGTGAGGTAACTGACATCATAAATATTTAGGGAGATGTCGCTGCTCAAACCGAAGCATGGTGAGAAAATTGGAATTGGGCCAATTTTCAGACCAACCAGACCATTTACATTTGTAAGGTGTACATAATACATCATTTAGGGATGTACTTAGAGTTTACTTACACTTTAATAAATAGCATTTTCTCATTTATCACATTATCAAAAGGCACCCTCTTCATAGAATGCCTCAGTCAAAACTTATAATAAAGTGTTTCCTCATGTTCTGTATGGACACACCATCCATTTCTTACAAAGACATACATGGAGTAGAAACTCACTGAGCGTTATTTTGTTTTGGGTTTGCATTTTCTCAAACGCCTCGCACTCGGCACGCTTCCATCAACCCATATTCACTCGAAACAAGAATGTAATTTTTCTTTTAATCCAATTCTGCCTCTATGTCTGCCTCTTCACACGATGGTTCAAGGTAAAACGAGTTGCCATGGTTGCGCTCGCCAGCTCACTCCACCTCTTTGGGCCCTTTGCTGTCCCCCCCCTCGTGCATTTCTTTGCGTTTTCAAGGGCATGTCTGTAATGGCTCGGAATAGAGAGCAAAGGCTTTGTAACAAACCACTCGGAGAGCATTCATACCAAAACAATTATTCAGTCTGGAGCAAGGAGAGCACATGGAGGAGGGAAGGTCTTTATATCTCCAGCATTCTTTGTTATATGTGTATGTGCACATATCTTCATGTGTGTGTGTGTGTGTGTGTGTGTTTCTGGTTGGAGCTCTGCCTCTCTGATTCAAACATTTTGACCTTTCCTCATTAATCTCCTCTGGAGAGGAAACGAGCAGCATTAATCTCTGGCCTGGTGGGAGGCTCCTCACTAATGCCCATTGAACTGACCATGCTCCAGCCAGGCCAGCTCACTGCAGTCTGCTCACTGCCCAGAGACTTGGCCAGCTCCAGTCTTGAGTAAAGTCTGTGCTCCGCTGTGGCCGTGTCTCTGCCAGCAGGCCCGACATCATCAAACTCAAACTCACTGGATTAGCCATTAAGACAGTACACAGCCAAATACTCTGCAGCTAATGTCTGTGCCAGTGGAGCAGGGCCCAGTGTAGACTACACCAACTGGAAGACCTCAACTTTCCTTTAAAAAGGCAAGTAAACGGGTGAGCGAAAGGCCAACTGTCAAATCTCTAGCAAAAGAAAACTTTCTGGCCTCTCATTCAGCCAACAGGCTGTGTCAGTCAATCAATTATCCTTCCCGAAGTGGGCAAATGCCAGCTCCTATCAGAGCAACCGAACATTCAAGCTAAGACATTTTCAACTTGATCACGTAATGAAAGAAACATAGTGGGCGGCTGGGAATTTGTATGGAGAGAACCAGAAGGTAACATAAGCATGGGAGTTACATTTGGAAAGGATGTTTCCCATTCCCGTTCCCTACTGAATATCCTTTCTTTCCTGCCAAATTGTTGTTTTGGGGATACAAGGTTACTTCTGTAGTTTAAACTGGAATGTCTTGTTGAAATCTCATGGTTGTTGAGTTATTAGAGTTAAATCATTTGCAGTGAAAGTGTCTCCTCCTAAAGGGTTTTCTACCAATGTCCGTGTGCAGTCACTGTACGCTTCCTACAGTGCAGAATAACATTTACAAGCGGAGCAGGACGTTAAGTAATATCCTTGGAATTAATGCAAAAGCAAGGCTGTGTCATAGAGTTCAGGCCAAGAAAGGCAAATGGCGAATGGAACAGGTAGCGCTGTCTACAGCTCTAACCTTAGTTATAGTCAGATCTGCCGGAGTCACTTGCCACACTCTGGTAATGTTTACATTCTCTATTTAAACATAAACTAATTCATCTCTGATGGATTAGGTCCTAACCTCAAGCTCTTCAGCCCCATCTGTGAAGCTCCCCCGATACATCTTTACATTGGCTTTCCACCTTCTGGCTACTGGACCTGGACTAGTTTCCCATCCTGCCATGGACCAGCTGCTCACCCACCATCAGCAACTATGAAGAAATCAACTGTTACTATTATGTCCACCAGCGAACTAACATTACTTCAGTACCCCAGTATTAGAACAGAGGTGTAGGGGTCCAATATAAGTGTACAAGTGTATAAGTATTTTCTGGACTATAAGCCGATACTTTTTTCCCACGCTTTAATCCATGCAGCTTATGATGAGGTGCTTTTTCTTGTTATTTTCCAGGTTTTTTTTTACTTTGCGGGTGCGGCTTATATTCCAGTGCGGCTTATAGTCCGGAAAATACGGTAGTTTGACCAGAGGAGGATGGGTCCTCCCCGTGTGAGCCTGGTTCCTCCCAAGGTTTCTTCCTCCAGCTCTGAGGACGTTTTTCCTTGCCACTGTCATCATTTTGTCTTACTCACCAGGGGATCTGTCTCTTTTCCTTTGTTCCTGTGTTGTTAACCTTTTTATTTCTTGATTTCTGTGAAGCTGCTCTGTGACAACAGTTGTGAAGAGTGGAAGAATTACATTCAAAGTGGAAGAATTACAATCAAAACTGTGGACACTGTCGGGATAAAGGATGTCCTGAAAAAAGGACGGTCTGGTGCCAACCCTGGAATGAGGTCTTACTGATTCATGGGCATAGCTTATTTTTTTATTTAGGCATGGTATCACCTTAGGGGCTTCTTAGAACTCAATGTAAAAGATTCATTTTGCACCATTTTCATTGGCTCAATCAGCATTAAACTGTATCACAATACAATGAGCAATATTCCTAATTGTACAAGAACATGCAGCTGGCATGCAATGCTATGTGAGCATTAATTGAGTAGTGCTGTATCTTCATGCATATATTTAGAACATAATTATTCTTTATTGAAATTGAATAAATCTGTGTTTATTATTGAAGTACAAGACACCAGCAGTGGGTTTATAAACAGACGTGGGCAATAAACCTGATTCTGATTCTGACTCTAATTTTGATGAAAATTAAATGGTCACAAGTACAATCCTCCCAGAGAGGCATTTTTAAAGGGTTCTCCCAGCTTCCCAAACTAATCCCCAAATGTGCTCAGAAAAATGTTCTTCTGCCAGATGATGATATATCTCCATCATATATAATATATAAAAATACTAATATATAAAAAAATACTGTTAATAATAAAACACTAGTGTTAATTAATACAGAGTAAATTCAGTAATTCCTGCTCTGTCACTCAGAATTACAGCAGGTCATCTTTAATGACGAGTCTTGCTTTTGTCTTGGTGCAGCGTTTGGATGCGCCGTGGTCAGTACCAAGATCAGTCGTTTGTTGTCATACATACAGGCCTGATGGTGTGGGGTGCAGTTTTGTATGAGGCCAGATCATCTTTGGTCTTTAGCGTAGGATTAGAATGTAGTTCTGCACTTTTCTTTGGTTCTAATGAAGATGGGCAGACAACACTGACACAGTGATTATTGAAGGACTGTTTGAAAAGGCTATTGTCTTGGCTATTTTGCAATCAGGACATTTTGTGTTTCTTTTCCTTTTGTACGGTGTCCATTAAGCTATTTCTAAAGGCCTTTCATAAAATTTGAAAATCAATGCAGTTTAATTTACAGTGACAATGCTCGTCTTGTGATGTACAAAAAAAAAGGATCTAATCTAATGTGTGTGTGTGTGTGTGTGTGTGTGTGTGTGTGTGTGTGTGTGTGTGTCTGTGTAGCTTTTTTGATGCTCAAAATGACTCATGGTTTTCTCAGTAACACATAATGACCCCTAACTCTCATTTAGTTCCACTTCCAAATATTGACCTCGTCACTACTTGGGTGGAGAGCCTGGCAGGACCCCTCTCTAAGGCCAACACCACCCAGCAGCCTCTGCTTTATGCTGCTGGTCCATGTCCTGTTGAACTGTGAGCCATTTCACATTCTGTCATTTTTAGACACATTATCTTTGTGATGAGTCACAGGAACAAGCCGTGCCCTCAGGATCACAGGCCATCTGACCCCTTTTCGTGATTCCCCCCACAGTTCACCTGATGATGGAGTCAAGAATAGACCACAAGTTAAACGGCTGTACAACAAATTGAACAGAAAAATAATGCATCTGCATTTAGACTTTTCTCCCAAAACAGTTCTTAAAGATTGCCATACATTTACTCACCAAAAGAGTATTTCGAGGAGACAGTCACACAAACCTGATATGGTTATTTTCAGGAGAACCTAGACTGTTCAAACCTGTCTTCTTTCGAGGTTGTTCTTTTTTAAATTAATCATCCACAATGTTTTTAAGCTGAAAATTCAGACATTTTGATGAATTATTGTAATGATTGCATTGATGAAGGATATTTATAGTAAAGGTTCAAATATTTAAAGTTATAAAAGTTATAAAGTTATAAAATGTATATTAATAAAACAAGCAAACTAAATGTCTTTTATTATTTTGTTATGTAAGTAAGTTTCAGTCTTATACGCTCTCGGGATTTTTTATCTTTAGCCCCACCCCCTCTGCATGCAGGTTGAGCGTGTACATGTGGACGGAGCAGTAAACATGTACTGGAAGCTCCTTTGGGCATTTAAACTGGAATTGAATTCAGCTGTAAAGCTAGTGAATTTTAGCTGTTTTCCAAGCTGGATTACTTACCTCATACCTCATATTACTTACCTCAACACACACTGTCCATCAGGTTAGACCGAGTTGTAGTTCATTATGATATGTGGATCATGCCTGTAGGTTACTCTGATCCTGAGATATGAAACCGAATAAGGCATGTAACTGCCAGCAAAATGCAGATCTTTGGTTCTAAAATGTAAACTAGGTATTTGGACAACTTCCACATTCTTCAGTTTGGAGAAGTTAGTATAAGTCTTACATTTTTCATTTGAGTTTTGCTCTCACATCCAACAAAAAAGAAAAACAGAATGAAAGCAGTGCCTCACGTAATGCACACACTGTAAATGCCAACCAGGTTTGGCTGGGCTTAGCTCTCTAATTTGGCAGGCATGGCCCCTGAGGTGAGGGTGTTTGTTTGAACTCATGTCATTTCACTTTCACAACATATTCAGCACAGAGACAGCATTTACGCACACATTCTAACTAACTAATATGCAGGATGATTAGCTGAACTTTGAGAATAATTGGGAATATAGTGAATTATGGTAAACCAGCATGCTGGTGCCAGTCATCCTGCCACTTAAATGCTATCATTCAGGTTTGTGGATGCAGCTTGAATGGCCTCTTTTACATTACAGGGCCAAACAGTTCTTTTTTTTTAAATTTTTTGTTTATGCCATTACGCCCTACTCATTTTTAGACATGCCCATTACCCAACCCCAAGTTTCCCACATCACGTGTTTGCTTTCGGCACCAGGGGGGAAAAATCATCCACATGTTTCCTCGAGGTCGGCAGACGCCTGCGCCAACCAATTACCCAATGTGACACACTTTGATATGTGATATGGGATGAGCGCCATCTACCCACCCAAGCCAATTTCCCTTCCTCTGGACCCCGGCTGTTGATGGTGAGCAGCATGCACCTGCATTCGAACCTGTGACCCCAGGATCCTAGTGGGAGCGCCTTAGCCCACTATGCCACTCGGGGCCCAGAGCCAAACAGGTCTGATCACTACGGGTAAGTCTTTCCTGATTTTTCCACACAGACATGGTTTGGTGTGGAATGCTTGGTAACTGTGCTGAGTCAAGTCTTCTTAACCATGCTTGGGGCCACAGAATTGTGTGGTGGGAGGGCTTATAGACACAGGAATCTGCTGATTGGCATCTTAATTTCTGAGATCTTTATATAACACATATACCTAAACCTAAACCTGGTCATTAACATGGAGGAGCACAAAATTGTGTAGAAGTCTGGCCCTAGAGGTCTATTTTCATTATAGGTACACTTCAACTGAGAGACAAAATGAGACAGACAAATTCTTTTTTAAAGAATTTATTTGTAAATGATGCTAGATTTTACACAGTGATAAGCCAATGACAAAACTTTGGTCCATGTCCAAATATCCAGCATCTGCCCTGGCTCCAGAGGGCCTTCCAGGCCTCCCAGTCCACAAAGCTCAGCGGGCAAGGCTTAGAACTGCCCGGACTGAGGGTGTGATAATCCAGGTTCTAACAGGTAGAGAGTGGTGCCAGACCCCAACGCATATATACTGACACACATCACAGCAGAGCACACACCAATTCTGCGTTATTAAAGGTGTCACCGCACTCACACTGAATTAGGTTGTCAATCATCGTGCCTCCTGTCCACAGAGAGGGTGTGCATGTGTGTGTGTGTATGAGAGAGGGCGACTCGGTGAGAGATGAGTCCATCCACTCTCGCTTTGTCTTCCTACTGCTCAACGTCAGTCTCAATCTCTGTGCTGCTTTATGCATTTCTCTCTTTAAATAGAAAAGAGATACCCTCCATACACACACACACACACACACACACACACACACACACACACACACACACACACACACACACACACACACACACACATGCCTCATCTCACCACCTCCTCCCCCTCTCGATCCATTCCCTTCCTCCCCTTTCTTCTTTTCTTTCCTCCATCTCCTTTCTAACCTGCCAAAATATCACAATGCATTTTTATCCTTTTTTGTTTTACGCGCAGTGTCATTGATCAATGCGGTCCAAATGCCAGGACTCCATCACGCCTCCAGTGTGTGATAGCGGGGCTCGGCTGCGGCCCACTGGAGCCTGTCTGCTCCATCTCAGCCTCTTGGGCGAAATGTCGCTCGAGGAGAGAGAGAGGCTAAACCAACATATGTCAGCCGTCCTGTCATCCCTCGTTGGTCTGCCTGCGGGAGAGTGGTGTGTCTGTCTGCGTGTGTGTATGTGCGTGGGGGTCACAGGTTTCAGTTAGGTTTGACGAGTAAGTCGGTCATGGCTGAGTGCAATCTGAGGCCAATCCAGGGGGCAAATGGGTGGCAGAGTTGTAGTGTGTTTGGGTGCGTGTGGTCAGGTATGCCCCAAGGAGACATAAAGGAAACCAAAAATCACCAAAAAGTCAGCAGTACGAAACAGAGTGTGTGTGTGTGTTTGTGTGTGTGTGTGTGTGTGTGGGTGTGTGTGTGTCTCCTCTCGGCAGTGGAGCCAATCACCCTATCAGCTCCCTGTGACATTACCACACTGATTAAACATGACCTGACTGGGTGAGGGCTGGGAACAGGGAGACATAACGCTGAGTGTGTCTGACCAGCCAGAGGCTTGCTGCTCATCCATTCACCTATTAACAGCCCAATCACATGAACCATCATGTGAACGACAAGCCGCTCTGCAGCCTCCTCTGATAAGCATTTAGTGTCTGTTAGGTTTGTAAGACATCATGTGGACAAACGTATTGGGACACCTGCTCATTCATGTTTCTTCTGAAATCAAGGGCATTAAAAGAGTGCATCCTGCTTTTGTTGGAGTGACTGTCTCTACTGTCCAGAGAAGAGTTTTCTGCTATTCTGGAGCATTGTTGTGAAGATTTGATTGTGTTGCTGCTTATCTCACACCAAAAGTACAGGATGAAGCACCATGACTGTAGAGGACACAG
>CM067508.1:30021070-30111070 GCA_034509495.1 Acestrorhynchus altus
GATATTGGTGTTGCATTATAAACTGATTGCAATGCACTACTTTGTTTTTGTCATGCCAGACAGCACAGCACTCAGAATGGCAGCGGGTCATCTTCGGTGATGAATCAAGCTTGGTAGAAACGACCAGCGAATCTGTGAGTGGAGGCACCGTGGTCAGTGCCAAGATCAATGACTTCTCACTTTGAAGACACAGAAACTATGCCACGGTCAGTCACACTGCCAGACCTATACCTGATTAAAAATGTGTGGGATGTGATTGGACGCTCCATCAACACTCCACCCCTACTGCACAATCTGCAGGAACTGAGTGAGAATGTTCAAGCTGCATGGGATGGATTATTGTAGGACACCATTAAGAACCTCTATTCCAAAACTGGCATGTTGCGTTATACCCAATGGCATACACAAATGGGGTAATATACACAAACAAAAAATTAGAAGAAGTGAATAATGTTAGCTATAACAGGAATGTACGTCCAGGTCTGGAATATGTATGATGTTGAATGAACAGTCAGTTCTAATAGTCAGAGTGTTAAATGTGGGAGAAGTAGTCAGGCATGAAGACATGAGCGTCTTTGACATGTGTCAGTCTTTATGTCCAGGCGAGTAGTTGATTTCCTCTCTGAATTACTAAGGCTGGTTCTCTACCCCTGCAACACTGGTGAGAACACACCACACACAGGATTTGTTTCCCGTGGCTCACTGAGGCATGGTAGCAAGTAAAGCCCCAGTCACACTGGGTTTTGGTCCACAAATGTTTGCATGTGTGTATTTAAATGAGATTTGTGACTTCTGGGCAAATTCAATCCACCTGTACCCCCTGTGCACCTGTGGAGTTCAACGTAAGTGAACTTTGACACACAAATTCGTGTCCCTGACCAACTGCATTGCTGCTCTACGATGTGCTCTGTACTGTCTCTGCTCTGTCTGAGCCAATATGGAGGAAGCGCTGACTGTAGCTGTTTCAGTACAAGAAACCTTACACAGCTGTTCTCATGCAGATGAACAAATATGACACAAATTAAAGGCGGTGTGGTACACGGTCAATGAGGAGGTGGGAGTAAATGGTAATCTTACATTCATATAATCATATATTCTTAATTTTCACTTCATGAAATATTAGTGTTTATCTTTTTTCAGATTTGAAACTGTGGAACCAAATTAACACCACTGATTTCTGGCGTTGTTCACAGCCACACCCAGCAAAAATCAAGTGTGACTGTACCTTAAGGCTACTGTACATACAGTATCTCTAGACCGGTCAGAGTGCAAACCCCTGTCTGCATTCAAAAAACATCTAAAACAGACACCAAGTGTCAGAAGTGGATTTCCAAGCCTAACAAGTGGGTTGCTTGGTCAGATGGCAGTTTTTTAGTGCATCTGGGAGTGCAAGGCCTGTCCTGGTTAGGGTGGGCAGTGAGAGTGCTGAGTGGTGGACCAGGGGGACAAGGTCTCATGGTCTAATTAGGCTGCTGGTGGTGAGGGGAGGGCACGGGGAAGGCCTTTTTGAAGCAGGAATAAGCCAGCCCTCCACACTGCACTGTGACATTTAGAGGAGGTAAGCAGTCTAATTTAAGCCTGGTGTTGCTCCTCAAGTCTGTGCTGTTCCTGTCTGGTCTATCCGTTTCACACCTGCAGAGTGACACACTGAGAGAGGAAAGAGTGGTGAGTGAGAAAGGAAAGTGAGAGAAGGGGAATGGGGGAGAGGAACAAATTGTAGTTCTTTTGGCGATTAATGATGTGGTGCCCTTAAAAGGGGAACCAAAATCCTGTGTATTCCCTGGTACATGTGATTTTGATGGTTACTAGATACCCGTTAAACGTCCACAAATGCAGTTTCAATATTTCCCCCATGATTTTTTAGTTCTTTTGTAAATAAACCATAAATCGAAAAGCTGAATCTAGTCATGTTTGTTAATTTTCTCAAAAAAAAAAAATCATTGTTTGAAACAGGAGGCATTAGAATAAAATCTACTTCTCTTCGTTAAAGGGCTATTAGATCACATCAGGAACTGGTTCATTCTGGGGTTTTTTTGTGGTTTAGAGTTTGTGGTGCAGGGGGCAGAACGAAGCTCGCCAGCCTTTTTGATTGGCTTAAGTAAAGCCTTGTTAGCTCATTATCAACACCAGGTGTGCTGTTATAGGCTGTTGAAGTGCTCCATTTAATAAGCAGTCATTCGCACTCATTTACAATGAGAAAGGTCTGTAAATGATGCCCCTTACCAGCTGTGTTATGAATCCTGATACTGAAGTAATATTCAAAAATATTTAAAAAATCATTGAGCGTCTGCAATCATCACATTGTAGCCCTGGATTATCAAGGTTTTACCTGAAATTGGAAATTGTATCATCTGTATTCTCATGATCTGTATTCTCATGATATTCTCATGATCTGTATTCTCATGATATTCTCATGGTACACATCTTGTAATATTTAGCTTGATTTGATCAGGATTGGTTTTACTTGGGGAGGAGGAGTAATGTAATTTTACTATAAGACGCCTGTGAACTTTGAGACGTAGAAATTTCAGCATTAATGACTGGGTTATCATGGGTAATATGTGGCTTTACCACGGAGAACGTATTAGAGGATGAGACACTCTTATAACTAGTAATACTGAACATTTTAAAATGACTACGCTGCACAATTACTTGAATGGTTTGACAGCTCTCGAAAGCATAGGTTTAAATGTTTACTGAAGTTGGGAGCTTTTTGTGCCTCGGTGCTGAGAAATTCCACACAACACAAAAGAAATGATGGAATACATACATACATGTTGATTAGCACAATATAGGCTGAGGTAATTTAATGGCTCATTTTACAGAAGGAATAATACTGGACGCACAGGTCGTGAAAATGACCGACATGCTGCATCCTTCTGAGTAGGGCATGATGGTGTGGGTTTGTTTATCAGCAGAGACATGGCTAAAAGATCCACTAGAGGTCAATGACTCACGGGCAGATTGTTGTTGTTGGAATTTTTTTGTTGTACCTTCAAACAGAAAATATTATTTAGACTATTATTGCATTAGCCACGCCACTGTATCACAAAACCTCCTCTTCATAGCATTGCCAGCAAGCTGATTGGCTCTTTTTGTTGAAGGATGGGACTTTACATATAAACAGATGTCATGTTGAGCATTTCTGGCTTTGATCGAAAGTGAACAGAGCACAGTTTCAGCTCATTCCTAGGAGTCCATGTAGCTTTGGTACAGTGTCTCAAGTGTTCCCTCCATCTTTCCTGAATTTGCATGACATTGTTAATTACATACTTAAATACATACATACATAGACTACTCCTGGCTCATTCCTGTGATTTTTTTGTGTGAAAAGCAGTTGAAAAAGAGATGTTCCAGGCTTGTAGAGTGTGGATAAGGTAAGGAGGGACATTTTTGTCTTTCAAATGTGAACAATGTGTGTGATATGTATAGAATGTTACAACTGAATAGAGTTCTGTGGGAGTGGAGGCGGTTTTATTTGAGCTACAGTACAGGCCAAACGTTTGGACACACATTCTCATTCAATGCGTTTTCTGTATTTTCATGACTATTTACATTGTAGATTCTCACTGAGGGCATCAGAACTATGAATGAACACATGTGGAGTTTTATACTTAACAAAAAAAAAGGTGAAATAAACACGTTTTATATTCTAGTTTCTTCAAAATAACCACCCTTTGCTCTGATTCTCTCAATGAGCTTCAAGAGGTCGTCACCTGAAATGGTTTTCCAACAGTCTTGAAGGAGTTCCCAGAGGTGGCTCATTGAGAGAATGTCTCAGGAGTGTGCAAAGCAGTAATTAGAGTAAAGGGTGTCTATTTTGAAGAAGCTAGAATATAAAAAGTTTTCAGGTATTTAACCTTTTTTTGTTAAGTACAAAACTCCACATGTGTTCATTCATAGTTTTGATGCCTTCAGCGAGAATCTACAATGTAAATAGTCACGAAAATACAGAAAACGCATTGAATGAGAAGGTGTGATAATTGATAACCACTTGTGTTGCTTCAAAAGTGCCCAGTAAGAACTTCAGGCTTCAAACGTGAAATAAGGTGAACCCCTCCTTTAGTCCCATCTCATGTTGCCATTGGTTGGACTAGGGCTTTTTTAGTGTGCTGGGTTTATGTTAATGATCCAAACCTCAATGTAATGACTCAAAACCCAGGGCTATTGAAAAAATGCCCATGATTACTGCCCAGTAGTCCAGGTACTGCCCTGGACCAAAGTAATTCAGTCACTACTGACTTTGCTACCAACCCTCATCATAATGGCTGGTCATCGTAGCTAATGGGGTTTAAAGTTGTCTAACAGAGTAACGTCATTTCAGACTAATATTTTGGCACAGCCCACCCCAGGCACTCTGAGCTTAAGCCTCTCTCGTCATCCTTCTTTCACCTCTTTTGTTCTGTACACATGCTTCTGCCTGCCCTTATTAAAACTGATGCCTTCACATCATGCTCTACTGTCATATTAGTGAAATATTAATGATGTGGATCCTTCTGTTGTTGTCTTGGTTGTTAGTTCATCTGCGCATATGTGTGTGCGCCTGTCTGCGTGTGTGTGTGTGTGTGTGTGTGTGTGTGTGTGTGTGTGTGTGTGTGTGTGTGTGTAGCTTTCCTGTTCCTGTCAGGCTGAAGAACAGACAATTGAGAAGGTGCTGCATATTTCTTTGGTTTGGCATCTTGGTGTCAAACATGAAGAGGCAGGCCGTGAAATAATGGGGTCGAATTGGAGGAGGAGAAGACGCCTCTGAATTTTCCAGAAGGTGCTAGGAGAACGTGTAGGTGTGCGTTGGATTCGGGCGGGCGAAAAAGATAGGTGTTAGCAGGCATTTGAAAAGAGAGAGAGACACATTTGGACGAGTGTGGGTAGTGTGGCTTTTTTTGGGGAAACAAAAAAAGAGCAAACGAGCGATACAAAAAGTGTGTGTTGTTATTGAATGCGTGGCTGTTTTTAGAGGGAAAGAGGTGTGTTTTGGCTTGGAGGAGTGAGAGGCACGTGGGTTTTTTTGTTGTTGGATGAACTTAACATTCTTTTGGAGCGCCGGAACACAGAGCTGCGTTTCTTCAGAAAAGCTGGCCATTTTAGAAGTTTTCAGACCTTGCTTAACTGCGAGAACTACAGCTGGCATGTCTGTGGCACTTCATCCGTGTCAAATGCTTTGCACACTTTTCCGGTGATGGGCAAAAAGAGTGAAAAACAGGATGGTATTTTTTCAATGTTCTGCTCATGTCCTTGGAGTCTCCACAAAACCTGCACTCATGTCTTTTCACTTTTCATCTGTCAGTTCAATAACATACACCCACACACTCAACCCACCCACCGTCAGAGTATACGTGTACACACACACACACACACACACACACACACAGACACACACACACACAGACACACACACACACACACACACACACACACACACACACACACACACACACACACACACAGTTACATGGTAAAAAGAAGCCTGACCTTGTCCACATCACCCTGACTGCGTTATTTCCCGCATGTCCTTATTGGGTTGAAAAGCCAGGGTTTATCTGCATAAGCCATGCTAATGTATGCTGTAGGAAGTGGACCACTCTGGAGGTGATGTTTCAGCACCTTCCGTCTCTGTCATGTCCGTTTTAATAAGCTTTCTACGTCAAGAACAATTTCCTCAGCAGTCCGAAGTTCTCCAGACAATGAGGCAGGTATAAGGTAAATGTGTGCGCATGTGTAAGTGTGTGTGTGTGCCTGTGTGTGTGTGTGGGGGGGGGGGGGGGGGTGTGAGGGTGTGTGTGTGTGTGTTATTGTGGCCGCCTTGGTGACACACCCGGGGAATAGAATGATCAAAAGAAACAAGGCCTTTCTTTATGGCTCACTCTGTCTTTATTGTGTTTATTGTCTGTGCTCCACTGGGGCTGAAACACCCAAGCCTGGTCAATTAAAACCCCCTGTCAGCCCTCTACACTGATGAAATACTTCCTCCTCTGAAGGCCACGCCATGCATTCACTTGTGCAGAGGTGTGTTTGGAGAGGAAAGTGTATTGGATTTCTTTAGAACGGTGTCAGTCTTACACAAACCAACAGTTATAGGAAATAATGTCGAACAGTACTCCAGTATTCATTTCAATCTTTTGGAACGTTTCTTTGCACACACACACACACACCCACCCACACACCCACACATAGTAGAGTTTTGCCGTATTCAAAGTTAAGTCCTTGTTATGATGTGCATTGGAAACAGCAGTAACTGGGCTATTGCACAGTATCTAGCTTAATGCTGGTTCATGGTATGGCTATGGCTGATACATATATACACACACACACACACACACACCAATCAACCATAACATTATGACAACCTCCCTATTCTTTAGTTGTCTGAACCCCACAGGACCACCACAGAGCAGGTATTATATGTGGGTGGAGGGTCATTTTCAGCACTGATTATAAGATATTATACGCATTAAACTAAATAAAATGGTTAAATAAATGGTTCCAGAATATATATATATATATATATATATATATATATATATATATATATATATATATATATATATATGCATTTTGGCACAAGTTTTACACTGGATGCCCTTCCTGACGCAACCCTCACCCTTTATCTGGGCTAATAAAAATAATAACTCCTAATAAAAATACAGTTGATACAGAAATACAGTTTTATAACAAACAAATACACTTTTGCATTAAATTCATTACAGGCCTCAGTGAAAGGGTCTGCAGCTAAACCTAGAAAGTAGAAGCTAGTCTTCCCCTAGAATTCATTCCTACTGTGAGGTGAATTTAAATAAAATGCTAATTCGCTAAAATAAGGGGAGGCAAATGTGGTTCAAAGTGGTGAGGCTGGTTTTTGACTGTGAGTGGAAATTTGTATTTCTGAACATATGAAGGGAAGTTAGGCAGGAGGGTAATGAAGTAAAGTGGAAAATATGCATAATTCCTGAATAAAACATTTACCCAGCACATTTTAGCAGCTTCACCTCAGCACGGGGGCCTGGTGGTGAGGTGACAGGGATCTTGTTTTGTGGGAGGAAAAAAATCAAACACCATGTTCTACGGGAAGATCAGCACTGTTAAGCTTGGTCTTGGGAATGTGGCAGCTCACCAGTGGTTTGTTGCATCAGACCCTGAATGCCTTCTCATCGCTGAAGAAAACATGGATTCTGCTGGCAGTCAAAGAGGATGCGTGAGTTGCAGCTGAACTTCCATCAGGGTCATACAGCAACACTCCAGCAAGTCCACATCACTTCCACTGAGGGGGTGAGAGCTTGGGTTGGACTGCACAAGTGTATTTCCAGACCTAAAGCGAACATGAAATAATGAACATGGAATCCTGATATGTTTGGATTAGGAAGCCCATAAATAACTATACACACCATGCACAATAAAATAAAAAGAGCTATGAAAATGAATGAAATTTAATGTTTTTGTGGGATGTTTTTGCACTTTTTTTGCCAAAAAAATTCACCCATACAGATACTGTCATTGTCAGGAGAACCTTGGCTACTCAATTTCATTTGAGATTTAAAGATTAGAATTTAAAGACTAAAATATTTGTATGAATTTGTTTATGTTTTGATAAACAAAGTTACTTGCACCAACAATTTATTAGTTTATTTTGCTTATAATGACTCAAAACACATCTCAGAAATGCTGTTGGAAATGAATCATCTAAGAATTGTTATCAGTTATATGTAATGACATTTATAATGATTCAAAAGGAACTGAATATCATTTATTATTTCTTGTTATTTTTGTATTTATCTGTATTAGCCCTTTTCATGATCTATGATCAACTCTCTGAATAAAGAAAGAGAGCAAACAGCCCCTCCCTTCTCATTTTCCTCTATAACCCAATATCTGGGTCAGTGACATTATTAGCCCTGCCCCCTCATACTGATCAGTTGGAATCTGCAAGCAGGCAAATACTGAAAGCTCCTTTGGCATTTAAACTGGGAATTAATGAAGTTAGAAACAATGATTTTTAGATGTTTTCTGATCTGGATTATTCACTGATTATTGCTGATAATGTATGATATGTATAAATGATAATGTAAGTCTTGTAGTTTGTTATGATATGTGTATGATGCCTGTGGGTTACTCTGATTCTGAGATATGAAGCCTGGAAAACAGCATGTATGTAACTGCCTGCGAAATGTAGATCTCAGGCTCTAAGAGTTAAATAAAGAGTGCTTTAGCATTGTGTATACATGTGAGAATTGCAGTGCAGAGGTCAGCTGAACTAAAGATGAATACGTAGGCATGTTCGAGCACACAGGCACACAGGCACACACACACACACACACACACACACACACACACACACACACACACTTTCATACACATAAATACAGAACAAGGTCTCAGCTTTAGATGAAAGTCATTAATAGAAGGCCTGAAAGAGGAGCTAGTGAATCAGAGGAGAACATCGGAGTACAAGGTGTGAGCTGACACCCTCATTGGCTTGCTTGCGAAGGCTTTCAAGTAAACAAAATAAAAGCTGGAGAAGTGGAAAGGTGGGAGAGAGATGAGGGAATAAAGCACTGTCCTGTAGATGCTGTATCTTCCCAGCTTTCAGAACAGATGCAAATAAGGAAAGATGTTATTCGGGGTAAGAGGTCATCTTAGTTTCTCTCTTGATCATATGATGAGGTCAAATCTAACTTTAGCACAAATGGAAGTGAAACAGACAAACTTCCCTTTTTCATACAGATTTTTATGAAATTCTGATGCTTAACGTCTGAATTGTTCTGAAATTCACCAGACAGTGCAACACTTGATATTCCATACACAATAAACAATGATGAAACAGATGATGCAAAGATGCAATGATGCAAAACTGGTCCAGGGTTCTAAAGGTTAAAGTAAGGCTGTTATACTGTATATATTGTTTCGGTTCCTTTAACTGGTCCTGAATCTGAGCAATTCAATAAATACTGTATATAACGACTACAAACAATCAAAATTAAAAGTTAGTATCAGACTATGATGAGCAGTTCACTACAAAGGTGTGTATTTGTATTGGTGGCAGTGGAAGAAAGCCTTGTTTTGTCTTCCAGATTGGTGGTCCAATATAGCTGTCATTGTACTTATATGAGTTGGTTACTTAGTTATTGTTTTTTCTTGTTAGCATAAAAAATCTAGTTGAAGCGTTTGTTACTTTAAAGAAGTTTCATTTAAATACCATATTTTCTATATTTTCTACATGTTGCATGATAATGCACCAAGCATGCACATATGCAAAAGCTCAGGGTTCTTCAGCCTGTTCTCTGGATCTATCACGGCGTCTGAATCCAATAGAGCACCTTTGGAATGTGGCAGAACAGACGATTTGTAGGATGAAAGCGCTCTTGAAAAATATATAAAGATATATATCGTATAACATACAATAATATTATTGCTCTGTTTGCATCAAACAAGTATCACAACCAATCGTTTCCCTACATTTTAACCCACTGACACTATGAACACTATGACCACCTCGTTTCTACACTCACTGTCTATTTAATCAGCCCCTCTGATCATACAGGAGGACAGACTATAGTCAATCTGTTCCCCTGCATACTTTATTAACCTCCTCTCCCCCAGTGACCAGGATCCCACAGGACCACCACAGAACAGGTATTATGTGGGTCATTCTCAGCACTGCAGTGAGACTGACATGGTAGTAGTGTGTGTTGTACTGGTACAAGTGGATCAGACACAGCAGTGCTCCTGGAGTAGTTAAACACTGTCCACTCGTTGCCCACTCTATTAGGCACTCCTTCCTGGTTGCTCCACCTTGTAGATGAAGTCAGAGACAGAAGCTCATCTCTTGCTGCACAGTTTGTGTTGGTCATCCTCGAGTCCTTCATCAGTGCTGTCAGGGCACTGCCCACAGGACACTGTTGGATGAATATTTCTGATTGGTGGATTATTCTCAGTCCAGCAGTGACACCAAGGGATTTAAACACTCTGATCCACTGATGCACCAGTGTACTCACACACTAACACCCCACCACCATGTAAGTGTCACTGCAGTTCTCAGAATGACCACCCAAAAAATAACTGCTATTTATACATGAACTTTATCCACTTTTGGTCACTTGGGGAAGACATTATACAGATTAAATATTATATTATATTTCTAGATTATTATTATTATTATTATTATTATTATTATTATTATTATTACTTTTTATTTCCTTGATGTATTTTGGTTTCCATGCATATTCTGAGCATGTGAATCTGCTATATTAGTAGTGGATTATATCCACTAATCTCTGAAAAAGCACATTGTATTGATTTAATTAATATAATGTATGCAAATGTTTTTGACAGAAATGTTCCTGAATGTGCAAAACAACTTCCATCAGTTGCTCAATTCCATCAGCTACTGAATACTGATGGAATTTAGCAGCTGTCCATTGCCTTACATTGTAAAGTCCCAGTCACAATGTGTTTTTGGCTTTCAAGTTTTGCATATGACTTTGACTTTCCAAGTTTTCACAGGCGAATTTCACATTTACAACTTCCAAACATTTGGCATGCAGATTCCTACCCCCAACCAATACTGCTGCTGTTCTGGCTGTGCGACCTATGACATGCTCTGCCCTGTCTCTGCTCTGTCTGAACCAATGTGTAGAAACTCAATACAGCTCTCAGAACAAATGGTCCACAGTCAGTCCAGATGTTGGATTTGATGGTTATCATCTTTTTCCTCTGGGATTTTTAGGAGTTTTGATAGCAGGTCAGTTTCAATGTGATGCAAAATGAAAGACACCACTGATTTACAGCCCCACTTGCAGCCACACCCATTATTTGAGACAAAGCAAAATGTGTGATCGCTCGATGTTCATTTTAAGTGAATTTCTTCTAAGCACAGGGAATTGCATGGCAATAATTGACAAAGAGAAGTGCACTGAGAAGTGCACTGACAAGTACACTACAAACACTGTCGGCTGAGATTAGATTAAGAAATGTCGAAAATGTCCCTTTAAGGGGTAGTGCTGTCCCCCCTAGAGCTCTATATGAGATTATGGACTGAAGAGACTGCAGATGAAGGTAAAGTACATATGCACAGAGGGCGGTGATTGGGGATGTCCAGGTGATGAATGTGGTGTTTCGTGACTTCGACAGAGTCTCCTGAGCTGAGGCAAACTCCATCCCTCTCTCTGCCCCCTGCTCACATAAACAGGTGTGCTGGACCAGAGGAGTGGATCCATCAAATGCACACTCACACACACACACATACAGCCCTCCTCACACCTCCCTGAATGCCCATCCCTGACTCAATATAGCTAACTTCATAATCAAGCTTTAATAAACACAAAGGCTGCTGCTGAAGAGAAGCGCCACTGGCGATTAGTGAAATGAACAGGTGATTGTACAGGGCCCTTCCGCTCAGCCCAATGAAATTAATGCTATTTTGAGACTTCCATGCACCATGCAAAAAGAAATATGTTGAGAAGTGGCAGGTGCCATATGGCTCGGTGTTTATTATCATCTTTATGTGTGTGTGGTAGGGGAAATGTAACTGACACAAATCCATATATCTTCCTGAAAGTAAGGGGGTTGTTAGACAGTGCTGATAAATCTCCTTTATAAATGTATAAACTGTCTCTATCATCAACATCGATTAAGTATTTATTTTTTTCCCTTTAATAAGGTGCATTAGTCGATTTCCTCTCTCTTTTCTGATTCTTTCAAAAGTGAGAAATATGTGGAACATAATAAAAGATTTATTGTTTCATCAATAGCATCAGCACGTCTGAGAAAGAATGTTTGAGAGGCCCTGAGCCGCCTCCTTGTCTGTGTTTACAGTGACCTGTCAGACACTTTACGGGACACTCCTCAACGTCCCATTACTCAACCTCCATTTCTGTCTTTTCAGCTATAAAAATAGATGGAGGAAGCTGGTAGGTACGCATCCACACTTTGCAGGCAATTACAAGCTGTTAACATTCTAAGCTCCATATCGCTATAAGAATAACCTTCATACATGACACACATATCACAACAAACTATAAGACCTTATCTAACCATTGGGTGATGGATTATCCATCTTAGGAAAAATAAAAATCACTTGTTTCCTACTTAATTAAATCCCAGTTTAAATCCCAAAGAAGCTTCCAGTGCATGTTTATTGTTCTCTCCTTGTGTACATGCCCAACCTGCATGCAAACTCGGACTGATCAGTGAGGTGGCATAGCTGATGATGTCACTGATCCAGATATTGTGTTATAGAGGAAAATCGCTGTCTGTCTTTGCTCATACAATGTTCAAATTTCACAATAAAGGTCCTGAGAAAATATAATACTGATACACATAACAAAAATAATAAAGGACATTTAGATTTTATTTTATTTTTATCTCTGGGTGATCAATTTCCAACAGGAGTTCTGAAATATAAATTTGTTTTAGTCCTTATAAGAATAGAATAAATGTAAATAAAAAAAATAGAAACATGTTGGTGCAAGAACATTTTTGTTCAAAATTGTTAAGTTTGTTAATTTACATCTCAAATGACAAAAAGACAAAATTGAGTATCCTATGATCTCTTGAAAATATCAATATCTAGCATGTGTGACTGATATACTATACAATTTCATAATCATATTTTTTTATTTTTTTTTTCAGCAAAAGTACAGTATGTCAAACTATGAAAGCATCCCACATAATTGGTATAGGGTTCCAAAGGTTAACATTGAAAGTGCTTTTATAAGATGGGGCAATTAATACATGTGACTAGGATAAATCTGCATGAATCAGAAAAAAATACAGTTACAAGTAGATAAACACTGTAAATCTGCATTATGTATTCTTCTTCCTCCAAACACGACTAGTTGAGTTTTTACCAAAAAGTTCTATTTTGGTTTCATCTGACCACATGATATTCACCCAATCCTCTTCTGGATCATTCATATGCTCTCTGGCAAAATTCAGATGGGCCCAGACGTGTACTTGCTTAAGCAAGGGGACATACAGTGGGGAAAATAAGTATTTAGTCAGTCACCAATTGTGCAAGTTCTCCCACTTAAAAAGATGAGAGAGGCCTGTAATTGACATCATAGGTAGACCTCAACTATGAGAGACAAAATGTGAAAAAAAAATTGAGAAAATCATTTTGTCTGACTTTTAAAGAATTTATTTGCAAATAATGGTGGAAAATAAGTATTTGGTCACCTACAAACAAGCAAGATTTCTGGCTGTCACAGACCTGTAACTTCTTTTTTAAGAGGCTCCTCTTTCCCCCACTCATTACCTGTATTAATGGCACCTGTTTGAAGTCGTTAACAGTATAAAAGACACCTGCCCACAACCTCAAACAGTCACACTCCAAACTCCACTATGGTGAAGACGAAAGAGCTGTCGGAGGACACAGAAACCGAATTGTAGACCTGCACCAGGCTGGGAAGACTGAATCTGCAATAGGCAAGCAGCTTGGTGTGAAGAAATCTACTGTGGGAGCAATAATTAGAAAATGGAAGACCTACAAGACCACTACTAATCTCCCTCGATCTGGGGCTCCACGCAAGATCTCAGCCCGTGGGGTCAAAATGATCATAAGAACGGTGAGGAAAAATCCCAGAACCACAAGGGGGGATCTAGTGAATGACCTGCAGAAAGCTGGGACCAATGTTACAAAGGCTACCATCAGCAACACACTACGACGCCAGGGACTCAGATCTTGCAGTGCCAGACGTGTCCCCCTGCTTAAGCCAGTCCATATCCAGGCACGTCTGAAGTTTGCTAGAGAGCATTTGGATGTTCCAGAAGAGTATTGGGAGAATGTCATATGGTCAGATGAAACCAAAGTAGAACTATTTGGTAAAAACACAACTCGTCGTGTTTGGAGGACAGTGAATGCGGAGTTGCATCCAAAGAACACCATACCAACTGTGAAGCATGGGGGTGGCAACATCATGCTTTGGGGCTGTTTCTCTGCAAAGGGACCAGGACGACTGGTCCGTGTACATGAAAGAATGAATGGGGCCATGTATTGTGAGATTTTGGGTGCAAACCTCCTTCCATCAGCAAGGGCAATGAAGATGAAACGTGGCTGGGTCTTTCAGCATGACAATGATCCCAAGCACACTGCCAGGGCAACAAAGGAGTGGCTTCGTAAGAAACATTTCAAAGTCCTGGAGTGGCCTAGCCAGTCTCCCGATCTCAACCCCATCGAAAACCTTTGGAGGGAGTTAAAAGTCCGTGTTGCCCGCCGACAGCCCCAAAACATCACTGCTCTAGAGGAGATCTGCATGGAGGAATGGGCCAACATACCAGCAACAGTGTGTGCCAACCTTGTGAAGACTCACAGAAAACGTTTGACCTCTGTCATTGCCAACAGAGGATATACAACAAAGTATTGAGATGAACTTTTGTTATTGACCAAATACTTATTTTCCACCATTATTTGCAAATAAATTCTTTAAAAGTCAGACAAAAAGATTTTCTCAATTTTTTTTTCACATTTTGTCTCTCATAGTTGAGGTCTTCCTATGATGTCAATTACAGGCCTCTCTCATCTTTTTAAGTGGGAGTTGGTGACTGACTAAATACTTATTTTCCCCACTGTATCTGGCCCTCCAGGATTTGAGTCTGGTGCAGGTCTACAATTTTCTTCCTGGTGTCCTTTGACAGCTCTTTGGTCTTGGCTATGGTTGAGTTTGGAGACTGTTTAAGGCTGTTGACAGGTGTCTTTTATACAGATAAGGAGGTCCAACTGGTGCCAATAATACAGGTAATGAGTGGAGGACATAAGAGCTTCTTAAAGAAGAAGTTATGACTCTGTGAGAGCCAGAAATTTTGCTTGTTTGTGGGTGACCACATACTTATTTTCCACCATAATTTACAAATAAACCAAATCTTTACAAATCTTTATAAATCCTACAATGTGATTTCCCTCATTTTGTCTCTCATAATTGAAGTGTAGCTATGATGAAATTTACAGACCTCTCTCATCTTTATAAGTAGGAGAACTTACACAATCAGTGTCTGACTAAATACTTTTTTTGCCCCACTGTAGATAAATGTTTACTTGCTGAGTTGAGGAAAGCACAGCTTTGATCAGCAAAATATATGTAATACGGGTCATCTGCAGCTAACGATGCTAATGCTAAAACAGGTAGTAGCAGATAAACCCATGGGAGCTCATTTCAAAGAAATAGTGGACAGTGAGTTCACTCAGATATATTCTTCAGACTTGGGTGTTCACCTGAGTAACAACCTCACCTGGGGCAACAACACTTCCAGTCTGATTAGGAAGGTAATCAGCGGCTCTACATCCCCAGGTGGGTGAGGCCTGTTGGAGCTCTGTGCAGAGCGTTCTGTGCTCCAGCATCAACGTGTGGCACGGAAGCTGCTCTGCTGCAGAGAGGAAAGCTCTGCAGAGGGTGGTGAAGGCTGCAAAGAGGACAGTTGGAGTCAGTCTCCACACCCCCATGGATGTTTAACTTCCAGATGCAGAAAGAGGGCCATCTGCACTTTTTGCCCTGCATTAAGAAGCATTAAGCTTCTTCCCTGATGCTGTAGGACTCTTACATTCTAACTAGACAAACCAGTGCAATGATTCTTTAATTGAACACTTGACACTTTATCTATGCTGTGGTTTTCTTCTCTTACTCATAAGCTGCTATTTTCAGACCCATCTACTCACAACTGTGACTCATTCTCATTTTGCTTTTTACTGCACCTTATTTATATTATTTATCGTGATTGTATCCCTTTATATATATATATATATATATATATATATATATATATATAGTTTGGGTGTTACCTTGAGTACATAATTTCATTCCACCTCACATACCACATGTGCTGTGAATGACAACAAAGTCTCCTCCTCCTTTAATCAGACATATTCTCAGAGCAGCTAATCATTATGAAGCAATTTCTAAGCATTTAAAGTTTTAATGTATTTAAATATCAGAGTGGGTAACAACATATCATGGTAAAAATGCCCTCAGACACAGGACCTTGGAGTCCGCTTTCACTAAAAGAGGCTGCTTTACCAAGAAGAGATTGTAGAGTACGTGGACATCATGAATAGGAAATAGGTTTCTCTGAAAAAAAGCAAAAATCATTCCATTGTTGTAATCTTGACAACAACTCCTTTACTCTCCTGAAAATGCCAGCTGCCCTTTTATTGTGTAAGTACGATTTCATGAGCAGTAGAAATGGTTCAATTAGACAAAATAAAAATCTGATCTCTTTAAATCTTCTGCAGCCTTTACCCTCTACACCACCCAGAGAATCTGACCTTTCTCTTTAGGGAGACCACAGGGGTGCTTGTTCATTCTCTTCATCTTCAGGCTTGACTACTGCAACTCACCACTGGTTGGTCTTCCTATGCGTGCTTTCAGGCCCCTGCTACTGAACCATAATGCAGCAGCACAACTCATCTTCATTCATCCAAAATTTAGCCATGTTGGTCTGATGCTGTCCATACCAAAAGTAGATTCACACCTCAATTATGTCTATGGTGCTTGGCTGATGCTCTCATCCAGGGCAGCTTACATTAAAATCATTTAACAAGCTGATATCTCACTTCTCCTGGAAGATGTGGGAATGTTCTGGAAACTTATAGTGTGTCCCTGGCAACGAACTAGCAGGAGAGACACCCCCATGCATATACAGATCGCTGACACCCTTGTGGTCACGTACAGATCACACAATTAACCGCTCCCCAGCGCTACCACACAAACATTTCATCCCCATCTTCTGAATTAGGTAAATGTACCATGTACTCTTTTTAGTGTATTTTCAATTGGGTCTCAAGAAGGAATTTGGACATTTGTGACTAAAAGAGCATTTCAAGATTTGTACAATGCATCCTTGTCCATACGAATGATATACTGATGCATGCCAGAGAAGCAGAAATACAATTGTTTTAATAGAAATTGCAAAACTGCATTACCTCAATCTGCATGTCTATTTAAATCTAAACCTACCTTAATCCTAACCATGACCATACCCTAAACTTTACCAAATCCTTACCATCACCCAAACCATAGCAAAATGTGAACCATATTTGCCTGATTTTCCATGAATTGTCCATGAATTCCTTTTTTATTAGCTCTACAATCATGAATAACAGCATTAATCCAGAGTCCAATCCGTGTGAATTATAAAATATGAATGAAATGTCTTGATATATTTTGTGCAAATGCTATAAATATCTTGGGATATGCTTTAGTTGGATATGTACAACTGTTATGAGATCTTGTTTGTAGCATGGTGTGCTTGCCTGGACAGATAAAGAAACCCTAGTCTGCCTCACTCCCTACTGGCAATGATTAAAGATCAATCCGTACCTAGAGACCTCCAGGCTTCAAATTTTGCTTGGCTTGAACCACCATCCCTCAAGACCCACGGAAAACAATCCTGCCTGTAAAGAGTCATTTTTGTCTGGAACCCAGGTGCTGGAATGAACTTATCTGTCTGAACAATGCTGACTGAAGGCCCATCTCTTTGAGAAGCACTTGTTCTTGCAAGTCTTGCACTTATTAAAACGTCTTGTATTGATATTATGTAATGTCCTATGCCTGTATTGTGTATCATTTTACCTAGCCTTCACTTCTGCTTTTGTTCTAGCAGTTTCTTAGCTCGAGTAATTTCATAGATTCTGGATTAGAGCTCTGTCTATACCAATGGATTTTGACTTCTCAGATTAAGTACCCATATTTTACAGTATTTATTTTACCTTTTACCTTCACAAGTGCCTTTTGCTCTAGCCTCCACCCAACATGATGCTACCACCACCACGCTTCATGATGGGGATGGTGTGTTTGTGGTGCTCGGTATATGTCAAACAAAGCATAGTCTGATGGCCACAAAGCTCCATGTTGGTTTCAACAGACCAAAGAACCTCCATCCAGTTGACCTTGGAGTTTCCTATATGCATTTGCATGATCTTTAGTCAGGATTTAATATGAGCTTTGTTCAACAGTGGCTTGGTGGCCTCCATCACCAGCCTTCTTCTTGCATAGAAGGATTCAGGATTGCCTGCTCTAGGCAGATTTACACAGTCTCTCCATTGCCTTAAACTGTAAATAAATATCACATTCAGTGATACAAATGTTCCCTCAGGAGCACCATAAACATTTAATTCCAACACTTTGTTGCTTGTGTTTTGCAGGCCCAAGCCAGCCTGAAGATGTTTGCTGTAACATACACCTGTCACTCAGTATGTATGTGTGTGAGTGTGCATGTGTGTAAGTGCTTTAGCTCTACAGCTCTGAGACCTTTATTACACTCCGTCTCTCGCTCTCTCACCACTGTAATATGGCAGAGTGGTTATGAGCTGCTGAGATGTTGTCTGAGACTCAGTTTCATTTTCTTGGTCAGTCTGAGCTGTGGGAACTGACTCTAGACTGCAGAGTAGCAGTTATGAGCTGGGAAAAAGACAGAGGACAAGTTAACTGCACTGGAGAAGGCACACATGCCCACACACACACACACACACAAAATGCAAATGACTCTCCTGGCCGCAGTGACCCAGGCCGTGTCTCTGTTCAGGTCTGGCAGAGGAGAGTGTGAGGAATAAGCAGTGGTGGGATAATTAACGGTGCTGATGCCGGAGGGTGAATGAGACTCTTTCAGCTGCTTAAGATCAGACAGAGCACAGCGCGGCAGGACACTGAGCATGCTGACCCTCCACACTCCAAAATGCCCTCCATTTCCCATTGCCCCCCTCATTGCCCCCTTCCCCCAGAATGGCCTCCACTGTGGCATGCTTCTGAATGTGTTTATGCTTGTGTATATATATATATATATATATATATATATATATATATATATATATATATATATATATATATACACGTGTGTGTGTGTGTGTGTGTGTGTGTGTGTGTGTGTGTGTGTGTGACTATTGTTTTGTCCTCATTTCCTGATTTTTGTGTAAATCCTCTAAAACTTTCCATAAAAACCTTTATATATTCACTTCAATCAACTCCTTCTCCTGTAACGTTAATGTTTCAAGATTTTTCTTTTTCTATGCATCAGCTTTTTCACTTCCAGGTGGCTGTTTTGTATCCTCACCATATACCTGTCCATGAGGAGCTGAAACTGTGATTTGAGATTTCATGGCAGTGGTGTCAAGTGAATCACAGTCACAGATACAAACAATACAATTCTTGCTTAGTGACAAGTTACCTTGCAAGAGAATTCAACAGAACACAGGACTGAAGACTATTCAGATGAACTGTGCAGCAGTTTAGCTGAGGCTGCCTGAGGAGGAGCATATGAGGGTCTCATGATATACTGGAATAAATCATCGTTGTTGGTCTTAAATGAAGATTTGACAACTTTACGACCCATTTCTCACCTGTTTATTTAAAATACAAACACTTACATCGTACTTGATTTTGTACCTGATCAGCATCTACTGCCATGAGAGTCAGAGCTCAATAGTCCCCCTGTCCCGAGTATTAAGATTAGTATATATTATATACCATATAATATTACTGCATAGTAAGAAAACTGTTATGTAGCCATATATGCGATATGCAACTAGCCTCAGATTCTAAGAGGATAAAAAAAATGTTTAGATTCTGATTACGTTTGAGTTTCTAATGTTCAAAAAGACCATGATTTTTTTATTTTATGAATTATGATTAATTCTATTGAAACATTCATCCAAATTCATAACAGTTTTAAAATATAGAACTGCCCAGAACAGTGTAGATATGTTTTCCTTAATTTTTGGTACCTCACACAAAAATGGTATTTGTTTAAATATTCATATTTTTCCTTTGAGATACTGAAATTGGTTAAAATTGAGATATTGTCTAGACACTATTTGCTGAACTTTTTTTTGATAAAAATCTTTCATTTCATTTAAATACATTTTTATACACACATATCATTTCTGAAATCAACATTAATTCAAATGCTTATTGTGCCATTTTTTCTAATAAAGAAATTGAACTTGATGTGATGTAATTACTCAAGTTGCCCAAACATTTGCATAAGACAGTAAAAGCGTCTTGGTGTCAAAACATTTAAATATGTTTGTTGTTTTCTGTTTTGTATATCATTTCTGAAAAGCTTGGTTGTACATTCTGTTCTTTTAGTGATTTAACAAAGAACAGTCTTAAGTGGAGATCTCTAGATTCCAGCCTTGTCTACCAGCTAAGGATATTCTAAAGAAAGCAACAAAGCACTTTATGAAATTAAGCTCTGGATGAGGCGTCTGCTAAATGCCGCAAATGTAAATGCATAAATGGTTTCTTTAAGAACATTGTCTGTAAACATCAAAAATGAAGATCAAGGACCTTTACATTGGGGTCTTCTAGAATCTCTGGACCTAAAGAACAGTTCAAAATGACTTTAAAATGTAATGTTACATTAACTAGACCTGTGACAAAGCAAGCAATGAGGCTCCACTTTGTTACGATTCCTTCGATTTCTTTTCCTGCTCTCTTAACTACACACACAGACAAACACACACACACACACACACACACACACACACACACACACACACACACACACACACACACACCTGCACATGCTGGCCTCCTCTGTAAGCAGCTTTGAGAACACCTGTGGATCATATCAAAGCTGTATATCAGACTGGACCAGTTCAATCCAGTCTGCACTCACCTGTACTGCCCTTCCCCTGCCTGCAAACCTTCTCTCTCTCACTTTATCTCTCTCTCTTGCTCGCTCACTGTCTGTAGCATTTGTGCTCTCTCACTCTCTCTCTCTCTCTCTCTCTCTCTACACACTCTCTCTCTCTTGCTCTCTCACTCTCTCTCTCACTCTCTCACTCTCTCTCTTACTCTCACTCTCTATCTGCAAGGGCTATAGGGATAAGGAGACACTGCTGGTTCATTGGTAGGGGTATGAGGATCAGGAGACAGTGCTGGGTCATTAGTAGGGGTATGAGGATCAGGAGACAGTGCTGGGTCATTAGTAGGAGTATGGGGATGAGGAGGGCACCTTTAGTTCATTAGTAGGGGTATGGGGATAAGAGACACAGCTGGTACATTTGTAGAGGTATGGGGATAAGAGACACAGCTGGTTCATTGGTAGAGTATGGGGATAAGGAGAGACACAGCTGGTTCATTGGTAGAGGTATGGGGATGAGGAGACACAGCTAGTTTCATTGGAAGGGTATGGGGATGAGGAGACACCGCTGGTTCATTGGAAGGGGTATGGGGATGAGGAGACACAGCTGGTTCATTGTTAGGGGTATGGGGATAAGGAGACACAGCTGGTTCATTGGAAGGGGTATGGGGATGAAAGACACAGCTGGTTCATTGTTAAGAAATTATGGGGATGAAGGGGGTCTGTGGTTGGTGTTAGGGTATGGGGATAAGAAGACACAGCTGGTTCATTGGTGAAATTTATGAGATAGGAGACACAGCTGGTTCATTGGTAGGGGTATGGGGATGAGGAGACACAGCTGGTTCATTGGTAGGGGTATGGGGATAAGGAGACACAGCTGGTTCATTGGTAGAGTGCCTGGGGATGAGAGACACAGCTAGTTCATTATGGTAGGGTATGGGGATAAGAGACAGCTAGTTTCATTGGTAAATATGGGATGGGGATATGGACACAGTGCTGGGTCATTGGTAGGAGTATGAGGATCAGGAGACACAGCTGGTTCATTGGTAGAGGTATGGGGATGAGGAGACACAGCTGGTTCATTGGTAGGGGTATGGGGATAAGGAGACAGCTGGTTCATTGGTAAGGGTATGGGAATGAGAGATGAGGCTGGTTCATTGGTAGGGGTATGGGGATGAGGAGACAGGTTTGGTTCATTGGTAGGGGTATGGGGATGAGGAGACAGGGCTGGTTCATTGAGTAAGTATGGGGATAAGGGAGACACAGCTGGTTCATTGGTAGGAGTATGGGATGAGGAGACACAGCTGGTTCATTGGTAGAGGTATAGAGGGATGAGAGACACAGCTGGTTCATTGGTAGAGAGTATGAGGATGAGGAGACACAGCTGGTTCATTGGTAGGGGTATGGGGATAAGGAGACACAGCTGGTTCATTGGTAGAGGTATGGGGATGAGGAGACACAGCTGGTTCATTGGTAGAGGTATGGGGATGAGGAGACACAGCTGGTTCATTGGTAGGGGTGTTAATGTTGGTAGTCTTTCGTCTCTTAAATCTGCTTTGAATTGCAAGTCAATTGTGCTTGAAGAAAGTACAGAAAAATATAATTCCAGGAACAGTAGAAGAAACTTGTTTTAAGTGTCTTGCTTTACTTGGTGTCTCTTAGACTGTGGCAAAATGCCCCCCACTCTCTCTCTCTCACCTCTACTGTAAGAATAGTCGAGAGGGTACTGTGTGAGGACTGAGGTTTTAGCACTACAGATGGAGGGGTAGGCATCTTTCCCACATTGTGACTCATCATTGCTTTTTTAACCCCTTACAGAAACACTGAAGCTGAGGGGATTCGCCATCCTTACATAGACAGGATCATGTAAAGAACATATACCAAATGACTGATAAGACAAATCTGGCACAAGCTGTTTTATCAAGGGGGTCAACATCCCCGAGGGTGTAGAGAGCCTCATAGAACGAATCAGTTGGTTTTTTGGTTTGGATTCCAGATTTAAAACTGTTGTATATTGTTCCTCTCTAAATATCCCATTAGAACACAGTCATAAAATACAAATTCTGAATTTTCTCCATAAAATGTATTAAATTGATTAAATCATATTTTTTACTCTCTTTCTAACCCCAGCCAACAGTTTAAAGAATGCCCAATATTGCCAAAACATATATATATATATATATATATATATATATATATATATATATATATATGCACTGTATAGAGCCTCTGATCCTGCCCTTGTGTCAGATATCAGTAAAGAAAGTTATTCATTTGTACATCTTCTACACTCAGCGTAGCACTACCTTAGGTCAGAATAATCTAGGCAACAGGAAATAAGGTTTATTTCCCCAGGGTGAGGGAATACATGACAGAATACACATACTCACACACACACACACACACACACACACACACACACACACACACACACACACACGCACACGCACACGCACACCATTATCAACAGAGGAATAAGCTTCATAAAAGGCAGCAATTCCAAAATGCTCACAAAAACCCTCTCAATTGCTGCAGCTCTCAGTGCTGTAATAGATGTTTTATTTTTAGAGACTGACAGACAGGGATTGAGAAAAACAGCAATAACTCCCAGGTGCACAAGAAATAACACAGAAAGCAGAAGAGCACGCGCTCACATTAACTGTTTAAAGCAATATGGCATTCTAAAGATGCCTAAGAGTGATTGTAAGGTTTACTGACTATCATGTGCATCAGAGATCGTTATTGCCTTCAGGCACGAAAGGTAGACATTACCAAGAAATCACAAGACATGTAATCAAAAATCCATATTGTTTTATATAAAAATGATCGTATACTCTCACACAGTGCAAAGGTATTTCAATGGAAAACTGTGACCCATAGCTAAGGTCATCATTCGAGGAAAAAAGATTCTGATTGTATATAAGCTATGTTTACAGATATATGGCCCAAATCCAATATTTTGGATTGGCTCATATGTGACCCAGATGTGTCATTTGGTGGCAGTGTGAACAGCAACAAACAAACTGAATCTGACATTTTTCATTCCAAATTGGACAATTTGGGAATATGGGGGAATGAAATCTGATACATATCTGATTCAGGACAAACCGGAATTTATGCTACTTCAATCCAACTGGACAATCCACACAAATGTACACTGAAGAAATGGAAAATACATGAGAAGTGAGGGATGTTTTCAGACCTCATATATATATATATATATATATAAAATATGAAAAATACCCGTTGTTTATATTTTGATGATAGCTGTACACCTGTAGGGCAGTGTTTCCCAGCCCTGTTCCTGGAGGCACACCTGTCCTACGCATTTTAGCTTTAACACACCCCTCGCAACTCTGAAGGGCTTCTTAATGAGCTGATTATTTGAAGGTGCAGAGGAGGCAGAGCAGGTGTGCCTCCAGGAACAGGGTTGGGAAACACTGCTCTAGAGTACAAAGATTGTCTTAGGGTCAATCTTGACCCTTAGGACATGGGGTGTATACAGAATATAAAGACAACACAAGAGTTAATAAACTGAAGCAAAAAGTTATATATATATATATATATATATATATATATATATATATATATAATTAAAAGAACCAGACCCACTATGTCCATAGAAGAACTCTTTTTGTGCATTTGAGGAAACAAATCACAAAGGATCTCAGTCTCTTTCTGTCTCAGTGTCTCAATCTTTGTCTCTCTTCACAATGTCTTTCTCTCTGTGTCACTCTTCACAATGTATCTCGCTCCCATTTTCTGTCTGTCAGTATTTCTGTGCCTCAGTCTGTCTCTCTGCCTCAATATCTCTTTCTCTATCTTTCTCAGTCTCTCTCTCTCTCTCTCTCTCTCTCTCTCTCTGTCAGTTTCTCTGTCTGTCTCAGTCTTATTATTGCGGTCTTTCTTCCTGTCTCAGTCTCTCTTTTGCACTCACTCTGCCCGTCTCTGTCTCAGTCTCCCTCTGTCTCAGTGTCTCTTGCTTTAACTTGGTCTCTCTGTCACAAGCTGGGTTTCCATTAAAATATATATAACACCCATTTGCATTGTGTTTTATGGCTGTGATGTTTGCATTTCAGCAACACTGGGCAGGATGAAGAGTGGCCTACCTAGTCAGGACTGAAATTTCTGTGCCACCACAATGATATCCACCAGACATTTGGAGTGCAAATGCACCAGACCGTTCTGGGAGAGCGTAGTTTTTAGGTCGTTGATTTTGGCATTTCAGAATGTCAGAAAAAACGCTGTTTGTCATGGTCAGACCATCCATAGGGCCATACAGTCACAGACCACCTGTGCCAACTGAGAAGACATTCATGTGACTGATGGAAAAAATCACTCTCATGCATTTTGGCTTTAGCAATATTCTAGCTTAACCTCATGCCCCCTAGGTCAGATTTGCAGGACATGTTCTTAGTTTGATATATATTAATTTGCAATATTCATTATTCAGTATTTATAAGAGCCAATCACACAGGCCAAAAGTTTGTCTATATTGTAGGCTGCTCAACTGTCTTCCCTTGAGAGATAAATATGAACAGAATTTTAATATTTGTATGTTTCCATTAACACAATTTTTTACAATATCTGAGTTATTTAACTAGGTTTGCAATTATAATCATCCCAAAACGTTCTTTATATGTGTGTCATGCTTGTAGGTTACTCTGATCCTGAGTGATGCAGCCTAGGAAACAGAATGTTACTGTCCATAAACAGTGTAGGTTCTAGGAGTTTAAAATCTTTTTTTTGTGGTATTTGGTATATCTGACTATTTACTTTTCCCACTTCTTAACCAAAAAAGCACGGTGGACAGAAAACCTGAGAAGGCCTCTCTCTGTCAACTCTTTCTCTCTCTGTCGCCGTTATTAATAAACTAATGCAGAAGGGTTTTTTAATAATTAATCAGCAGTATTTTGTCAGCCTAATTAAAAGACCCAGACACACACCGTCCTTTCTGGGAATGAAGAGAAATAAACTGAAGTCCCTTTTGTGCATTCACGGGAACATGAGGACATTAGAGATGTTTATGTAGAAAAGATGTGCTTTAGGAGAGCCATACTGTGCTCATTAGAAAAGAAGTGTGTTCATTATAATTGTATATGACTGGAGAGGTAGACAAATTGAGGAGGCGTAGTCATCCACGTCTTTATTAGTCGTGTGTGTGTGTGTGTGTGTGTGTGTGTGTGTGTGTGTGTGTGTGTGTGTGTGTGGAAAATGTCCTTGTTTTATTGTACAAATAACCCCAACTCCTAAATAAGGGCCTATAAATTTCCACCTAAAGCCTCCATAAATAGTGGGAGGGACAGTCTGAGGCAGCCTGCGCTCTCTAACCCCCGCCCTCCTGACCATTCAGCACTGCCCAGCGCTCTCCACCTGCTGACACAGGTTATTAATGCGCCTCATTTAGCCTAACCCTGCCTCCTGCCCTCACTCTCTCACACACTCACACACAGGCCTTCTCAGTAAGCAGGTGCAGACATCCAGACTCTCATTAGCAGAACACGCATTCCACACACACACACACACACGCACACACACACACACACACACACACACACACACACACACACACACACACACACATTTTAACAAACAAATAAACACTCTTAATTCTGCCTCAGGCATCCAAACACTGCTTTAAGCCCTCACACCCTGGCTTTATTATTCAGTTATTAATCTTAATGCAGAAACTAGTGTCAATAATTTGGTAATTGTGTGGTTTAACATATCTTGTGGTGACCCACAGGGTTCTATGCTGGGGTCTATGAAACTGTTAATTACAATCTTAAATAAAGGGTCTAAAGGCTTCATAACACACACACACGCACACACACTTTTCTCTCCCCCACTCTCTTTCTATGTCACTCTCTGTTTGTCTTGGCCCTTCTCCTTCAATTTTCCCTCTGTCTCTCATACTCTGTCTCTTTTTCTCTTCTTCTTTCTCTCTCCCCCTGTTTCTATCCTTCTTGTTCTCACTCTCCTCCTTCCCTTTATAGTCTCATTGCAGTGCTCTGTCCATCCCTGAGCTCTGTCTGCTCCTGCTCTCCGTCCTACTCTAGCCTCTCCATCTGTTCCACTGTGAAACCTGGCCACAGTGCATCTGTCATGCACACACACACACACACACACACACACACACACACACACACACACACACACACACACACACACCTGTACACACTGCGACTAAACCATACACAGACACAAACACTCTTGTGAGTGTACTGTACACTCCTGACCTCGGGTATTAGTCACCAGCAGTCTAGCGCATTTGTACTGTTAAGCATCTGTTAGGCTGTGCCTGGTATCTTTGATTAGAGTGATGATGCAAAATTTTCCACTTATACTGCAAACACAATCATTATCTACAGAAAGCCAATCCGAACACTTAAAAAAACATGAAGCATCTCAAAATAATGAGAAATCACCTCAAATTAATGACAAAGGAATTCAAAATATTCAAAAATCATCTAAAATTATGAGACACCTTATCAACTATCTAGGAGTAATTATGTATCTAAAAAGTTATTAATAACTTAATGATGAAAAATATCAATTAGATAACATATTAATTATCTCTCTCCCTGCTCTTCTTATCTTTCTCAGTGTCTCTTAATCTCTGTTTTAAGCACAATTCACCAGACGTGGTGTAGGTGGTATGTCGGGACCCCTTCAGTGATGCTTATTATTGCAGGAGCGCAAATGACTAGTTTTCTGTGTTTATCCTTCTCTCTCTCTCTCTCTCTCTCTCTCATTTTGTTTCAATCACTTTTTGTCTCTGTCTCATTGTTTCTTTCTCTATCTCATCCAGTCTCTAAGTCTCTCTCTCTCTCTCTCCAATACATGTCCATCTCTAAATCTATTGTCCTACCTCTATCTCTCTCCCACATCCTCTCTCCCCTCTGCCTCTTTCCATTTTTATTTCATTTCAATCTTTCTCCCCCACTACTCCTTTTCACTTTGTCTCTTTTATGCTCTCTCTCTCTCTCTCTCTCTCTCTCTCTCTCTCTCTCTCTCTCTCTCTCTCACCCTCTCGCCCTCTCTCAGTGTGTGGTTTTGTTTTGTTTACCACAGTTCTGGCCTCAAAACGCCTGCACAGCATGAGTAAAGTCCAGAATCATCTCTGGCCAGATCTCTGAGCCGCACGCCCGCCTCTACTCTCACATACACTAACGCCTGCCTGTCCGCCCACTCGCATGTCCCACTGGCCCACTGGGCTGTCCTAGGGGATGGAGGGAGGGGAGCAGGTAATTAAGGTGTGCAGTATGGGGTCTTGCTGGAGGAGCCAGGCTTAGGCCGAGTGTAGTGCTGGGGCAAGCAGGTGGGGGGCACCACCGCACCCTTCATCCAAAGCCGTGCTGCCATCTGTTGAGCAGTCTCTCCTAGGGAGCAACCCGGTAGGGTGTGACGGAGCCAACCCCTACATGCCTGCAGAGATCCTCACACACACACACACACACACACACACACACACACACACACCCCAACAAAGACGCACAGGTGCACTGTGTGGTGGAGGCTGCTGCCGTTGCTCCAGAGCCTGTTCCACTCTGTTGTGCTGCAAATGGCTATGGCTGCACCCCAGGCAATCCCAGTTAGACTGAGAAATGCAATATTAACATTTTCAAGAAGCAGAAACTAACTGAAACTCGCTCACTCTGTTGAAATCAAACACAAGAAGAATTAGAACACTGCTTTCCCCAGACAGGGATTAAAGGAGTATTCATCATTTTTCTCTCCCTTTTCTTACTAATTTAACCTTTAGAACTCTATGCCAAGTTTGGGGGCTGCTTTTGTAGTTTTAAGCAGAAAGAGAAACTAGGCAACTCAAATATGTCTTCATTTGAGATCTACAACTGAAGAGAATTTAAATATTTGTATGGATTTGACCATTTTTTAATCAAACATTTACCTACAATTTTCTTTCTAAAAATTTCTTAAATCTCAGAAAACCTGTTAGGTGTTTTTGAGCTGAAAATGAGTTATGTTTGTGACAAGGATATTGATATTAATAAGTTCTTCAACATACCTGATAGTTACAAAACAATATAAATGTCTTTTATTATTTTTGTTATGTATGTATGTGTAAGTATTATCCCTTTCAGGACATTCAGTCTGATATTTGAATTATTTTTTATAACCCAATATCTGAGTCAGTGTCATTAACCCTGCCTTCTCTGCCTGATCAGTCAGAGTCTGCATGCAGGTTTAGCATATACATGTGGACAGAGCAGAAAACATGCACTGAAAGCCTCCTTTAGCATTTAAACCAGGATTTAATTCAGGTGGAAGCAAATATTGTAGCTGGTTTCTGAGCTGGATGACTCACGGATTGAGTGTGATAAAGTAAGCCTTGCGGTTTGCAATAATATGTGTTTCATGTCTGTAGGTTACTCTGATCCTGAGTTATGAAGCCTAGAAAATGGCACGGGTGGATTTCAAGTTCTAGTTCAAATGAAATACATAAAACGATAAACAAATAAGACAAATGTTATTGTAGCGACAGCATCAGTACATATGTTTTAGATCTTAGCTCTTAAACATGCAGGGTAGGGGTGCCTCCAGGACCAGGGTTCCTCTATAGTCAGCTGTTACTCCCATTTCCTGCCCAAAAACGGACTGCTGCAAAACTCTACACTCTGCAAACTCTGCATACATGTGTGGTCTGATTAGACACTGGGTCTTGGCACAAGACAGCATAAGGGTGCTTCCCCTACTACCCTATAAAAACACTCTCAGAGGCTACTTTGAATAGTGTACCTTTTAGCTTTTGTTTTTAATTGTAGGCTGTTGGTTGTTGGGCGGACAGAACAGATGACCGGGGAGCGGAGGTAAATGCTGGGGTTAGAATTTAATGAAAAAACACAAAGTACAAAACAAATGGAACATGCTGCTGAATACTAGAATGACTGACAGAAACTAAACATGACAGAAAACAACCTGTGCCACAAACAAAGGGACTGCCAAAGACAGACAGAGACAAAGGGACTTAAATAGCACACAACATTGGACACACCTGGAACCACTGATTAGGAAGGGGCAGGGTTACAAATGAGACACAGATGGGAATGGGCGGAGCAAGGGAGGAGACAAGACTAAAACACAACATGGGAAAACACAACTGCGGAGACAAAAGGTGAACAGGACTAGAACATGGCAGAGACGTGACAACTAGTTCACTTCTAAGGCAGCATTTCACAACTCCTATCCCATCTTTTCTGTACTGCTTGCCAACAAGGAAAGTACCATGTATGTAAGGTGTAATGTGACGGTGTCAGCCAAATAGTCGTGTCTTCTACTCCATTATGTTAAAAGCAGTTTTAATGCTCATGTTAGAATTGTTGACAGTTTTCCAGCATAACACTATTTAGCCAGCCAGCTAATAAGCAAGCAGCTAACAAGCAGTGCTGCCCTAGAGGGTGCCTCCAGGACCAGGGTTGAGAGACACTGCTCTATAGCATGTTGATTCTCCTCCCCTTTCCTGCCCAAAACAGACTGATTAGGCACCGGGTCTTGGCACAAGAGAGCATAAGGGTGCTTCCCCTGCTGTTCTATAAATCTGCATCATCGGCACTGACAGAAAACAGGGAAGTGCGGGTAAATTTGATGATTTGGTTCATCATCTGCAGCCATTCATCTCCCATCAGTTCAACAAATTCCATGATCCATGTTCATCCAAATGAATTTAAAAGTGGAAGTGTGGGGAGAAATATGATTCTACCAAACAGACCCATCGCAGCTGTTTCTAGGGAGATGCACAATCTGTCTACTGACTTCATATCTGATGTAGTCTGGGTTGTATTTGTTGATGATTTTTTTTTTTTTTTTTGCATTTTCTACAGACCAGCGTCCTCATTCTTCCTCATTTAAGAAACCTCTACACCTCTGATTCACTAATTGTCTGCATCAGGTGCCTGCAGCTGCATTGTCTCAAACTGATGTGATATTATCTGTGCATTTCTATTAAGCATATATAATGTTATATAGTTTAAACTCAATTGTTACTTTTATTTCTACATAGACTTGTATGATTTAAAGTGGCATTATTGGCCCACTATGGACCATTGCCTTCCCCTGTGAATGGGACTGTGGACCACTAGAAGGTGCCTCAAGGACCACTGATGATCCCCTGGCCACAGGTTAAGAAACCCTGACATAAAGCATGGAATATTGTATAAAGGTAAAAGGTAAAGGTGCTCATAGACCCACTGTGCTTGCACACAGGGGAATTTCCACATTTCCACACAAGGGGACAGTAAGCACATGTGCCCAGTGCGGTGGGCATCCCTATCCACAGTGCCTGGGATCAGCTGGGGAGTTAAGTGCCTTGCTCAAGGGTACTTCAATCATGCCCTGCCAGTTCAGACATTCGAACTGGCAACATTCCAGTCAAAAGGCTGGTTCCCTAATCACCAGGCCATGGCTGCCCTATGGCCATGGGGTCACAAAGACCCAGCACAGAGACATTGCAAAAGACAGACAAAGACACAAGAGAGAGAGGAACTGAAAGGGCTTCATTCATTCATAGTCACACACCAACATCAACGTGTAAATGTAAATAAACAGCCCCAAATAAAAAGTCCCACTGGGCTGCTATGGGTGGCAGTGCAACAGTTTAAAGCACATGCCAATCATTGTGAAGGGGTCACAGAGCCCATGCAGATGCTGGTATGCCTTGATCACAGACCAGCTGGAACTTGGCATTCCTGCCCTTTTGGTCTGCCACGCTAGAGATGCCACGCTAGAGACCTTTGATGCAGAAGTTTAAATGGACCTTAATCCTTAAACAACAAGTCTATAATCCATCAACAGTGATGACTCTTATCAAATTAAATTAAACCCCCAGAATAAAAATGACAGCCAGGACCCCCACAGGAATCTCTCTTGGGCTGAGCCCTGGGTCTTTGAGCAGCCAGGCGACATTCCTGCACAGGCCCTAATATATGACTTAAATGGAATGTTAACAGTCCTACTTCTTCCAGTACACAAATTATAGATCTTCACCTGATCAGACCTGCTTCTTCAACCTTGCCAGTCTCCTTCAACTGCTTTCCTGGGTTGTTTTTTTCTATTAACAAGAACTAGAGGCTTACATGATTTACAAGAACCTGAGGCTGAGATCAAGCGGTTCAAAGTTTTGTTTGAACTACCAAAATCTTCTCACCTGACTAGACTTCTGAGCTGCTGCCTCTCTTAAAAACACTTGTGCATGCATTGAGGAGATTGAGGAGCTGATGTACGTCTTATAATCAATACTTCATTCTTAGCAAAAAAGGGTTCTATACAGTACAGAAAACAGTGGACTGTAAAGAAGCACCTACAGGGTTTCCTTGTTTTTGAGAAAACATATGAGCAGATGTAGAACTGTTTAAAGGTGCCTAAGAATAACTAAAAAAAAACTGTATTTACTTTATTAAAGTTTATTTTATTAGGCTTTTAGGTTGATTATATTAGGTTTTCATATACTTTATTATAGCACAACTTAATTTTGGGAGCTTGTCCACTGAGCTCACTGACGAGCTATGGTCTCTTCATCTTGCTAAGTACACATTACTCAGAGAGGACACAGAGAGGACAGCAACACTATCTGTGAGACTCTGAACAATTACAGTCAATATATTTCTGTTATAGTGACAGCCAGGATCAGCATACTTTTATTCCCAACTCCTTTTTTTGCACTCCTTCAGGGTTCTGGAGGAATGGCTGATGCTCCTCGTTATGTAATCAACCAGCTACCAGTTCTCAATACATTTATTTCAGTAATTTTTCTGGTTTTGCTCTTTAACACCTGACAAATACAGATGAGAGAGATGAAAGCAAAGTAAAGGGCTGTGAATAATATCGTGGTATCTCTTCGGTGAAATCATCTTCACAGCATATGTGGGGTTTAGTAACATAGTTGACTCGTCACACGAACCTGAACCTGTATAATGGTTAAAAAAGGCCACATACTGCAGGTTGGTTTCCTCATTCTGTAACACTGTCACTGTGATGTATTTTCAAGAAGATAAAGCTTTTGTTGATCTCAGTAAGCTTTTAGCCAACATCCTGTCTCCAACATCCTCACAGGTTGCCAGTGGTCCCTCCAGTCTCTCTCAGCAGCCAAGACAGCAGTGGATTGGAACAGCAGCAGCAGCAGCAGCACCTCCTCTGTGTTTATTCTGAATTTGAATCCTGTACATGTATAAATCTGGCCTAGGGTCCCTTTAAATGTGTCAGAGCATGCTTTAAAAATAAATACATAAACGATAAAGTATTTCTTTAGTATCACATGTTATTATGTAAAGCAGTTCATTACAATCATAACATTATGACAACCTCCTTGTTTCTACATTTATTGTGCATTTTATCCTCCTACCATACAGGAGCAGTTTCTGTAGTTCTATAATGAAAGACTGTAGTTAACCTGTTTCTCTGCATACATTGTAAGCCTCCTTTCACCCTGGTCTTCAATGGTTATTCAAGGACACCCCAAGACTACCACAGAGCAGGTATTATGTGGGAGGTGAGCCATTCAACACTGCAGTGACACATAGTGGGGACATTAATTGTCTAGAAATCTAATTCAATCATACCTGAATTAATTAATATAGCATCGCTGTCGCTGTAGGTGACTTTAGAAGAAAAGGCAAAAATGGTCTTAACATTGAATGGATGTCACTGTAAAGTGAAAGTAAAACTAGTGGTTTTAGAGGATTTCTATTGCTCTATTCCTCCAGAATTGTTTACACAGTGCTTAGAGCAGCTAGGGCCCAAACCATGGAGAAAACTAAATACAGACAAAAATGGAGAAACATGGTTTCCACTGAACGGCACAGATACGTACGTATGAAGGAAGGGCCAGATGTGAGTTAACCCAGGTCCAGAAAGTAAAAATCCTGTTTGATTTTCTTACAGCTCTGTCAGATTTTTACTTCTGGAGCTAGATTACCTACTTCTGGAAAGGGTTATATGCCCCCAGTCCCATATTGGTACACATTTCTAAATGGTCTATGTTCCCTTATTAAACACTATTATTCACAATTCACACAATACCAACAAAATCACTACTCAAAACCAGTAGGCAGAGCTTTAGAAAGCTGAAGTATCTGCTCCTCAGAGCTGTTGTGTAGATGAGAGGAGTGAGATTAAGTATGAAATTAATGTTTTTCTAAAGAAATTATTTTATATGTTTACATGTTGTTGTTGTTTTTTCAGAAACCGGTCTGGAAAACTAGCCAGCTAGGTTCTAAGGCAGCATTTCACAGCTTTTATTCAATCTTTACTGCTTGCCACTGTAGTAACTGGCCTCACCACTAGGTCGTTTTCTGATAAACCAACACCATAAAAATAAACACATAAATAAATCTCAAATTAATTATCACACCTTTCATGTAATGCATCCACATATAAAGCTCTCAGGAGCTCGAATTTCTGAACCAGTTGTGTTCGTCCTGCCTCAGAGGCAGAGCTGCTTTCAGAATTGTTTTGAGTTGTCATTTTGCAAATGAGCGCTTTACACTCATCTGTTTAAACCCTGCCTTTTCACTACCACTATTGGTCTACATCTGGGATGTCAAACCGGGTCAGAACCGGCCAGTGTGGCTGCAGGTTTTCATTCTAGCCAATTGCTGCTGAATGAAATGAAAACCTGCAGGCATACTGGCCCGTTTCTGGCCCAGTTTGACATCCCTGGTCTACTCATATTAGTATCTACATCAAGCATTGCTTCAACAACTGCATCTCTGAGACTAAAGCCCCTCTGATACACCAGGAGGACTCAACAGGGTCTAATATTGGATATTAAAAAGATTGACTATTTTATTTTTGTATGTTTTATATTCGCATACAAACACTCCAACTTGAAGCCCCCTGACCACAACATCCACAGCATGCTCCAGTGTGACCCTCAGTGTATTTGTTTTTAAACACCAAAAACATCCCCCTGTATAAACTCTATGGGGCACCACTGACATACTGATTGTCTTAATGACACAAAATGTGTTGTCCTTATCTAGAAACAATGTATGTGGATTTTAACACTTATGTGTTGAATTTCAGAACAATTCATTGTGCAAATACATCAAATGTGTACGTTCTGCATGAACATTTGCCATCACTGCTGGCTTTGCCTGTGGTGTGTGTGTGTGGTGCTGTGTTGTTGTGGGTGGAGGGACCACAGCCTCTGAGTAATACTCTGGTGTCTGTCAATGTGCATTAGTGACATTTGTTAACGTCACGCCCTAATTCCACTGCAGTGGTGTGTGTTTCACTGGAGACGAGCCTGCCTGCTTAACGATGATCGGTGGTAATGAGCAGCACCAGCCAGATCAGCCCCACCAGCTTCAGGAGGGTAACAGAGCCCCCGAGCGAAAAAGCAGAAAATGTGTTCAACAAACCATTCACCATCAGACTGCTGTAGTGCCTAAAGAGGGGAAATTAGGTACAGTACGATCTCTGACCTCACAATGATCTGATTTATATTTGTGCAACTAAATGTTCAATAGTACAATACAATTACAATAATAGAATGTCAAAGTTAGATTTAGAAACATTCAATCCTACATTTTGAATTGAAATTATTTAGGAAATATTTAATAAGTCCTGAAATCTCAATTTTGGAATATTTTTTTATGAAACATATAGTAAATCATGAATAATTATTTAGGAAACATGAAAAGAATCACGCAATTTAATCATTGAATTACATTTAAGAAACATTTAATGATTCATGGAATCGGAAATTTGTGTTTAATGATTTAAGAAGCATTCAGTGAATCAAGGAATTTAAATTCTGGATTTCGATTATTCAGGAAATATTCAATAATTCTTTATTAGTTTAAGAAACATCTGTTCATTCCTGGAATCTCGTGTTTGGATTACAATTATTTAGGGAACATTTAATCATTCCTGGAATTTGTTTGGGAAACGTTGAGTGAATCATGGAATCTCATATTTAGATTTCAAATCTTTATGAAACAATCAATGAATGAATCTCAAATGAGGATTTGAGTGCAGGGGTGGAGACAGCAAGGGGGCTAAAAATAAATCAAAAAATGCAGTGATACAGTGTTTTCAGAGCAAACTGGAGGTGTGTTACCTTAAGTGACTGTATATCAAAGAGACCAGGGTGTCATAACACACACTCACACGAACGTATCAGAGATGATTAAGCATAAATAAGAATAAAACGTCCCACTTTTATTACACTTTGCCCATTTACTTTTTTATTTGACTACAAAAAAATGCTGCTTCAAATGTGATGAAGTCTGCTCAGTCAGCCCACCTTGCTAACCCCAAGCTCACAAACTCCTCTCTCTCGGTGGTGTGTACGTAGTCTACAATTAGAAGATATTTTAAAGAAAGCCGTTACATTTGCAGAAGATACAGCTGTTGTATTTATGACATGAAATTTCCAATTAACGGATTCTTTTCTTTTTCAGGAAATGAAAAATCAGGTGTAAATGCAGTAACAAACTGAGAGCAACTCTAACACACTAAATGATGATAAATCCAATAGCAATAATAAGGGAGATTATATCTCTCATACACACACACACACACATACACGCACACACACATGCACACGCACCATCACCTATCATGTGAATGTTTTTCTGGGGGAGGGGAGTTAGGGTTAGGGCGACTGTTTATTCATTGTATCTTTTAAAATTAAGGGCGTTAAAAACAGGTTGTCCTGCATTGGTTGGAGTAACTGAGCATTGCTGCGAGGATTGGATTGCATTCATTGACCACAGCATTCATGAGGTCAGGATGTTGGATGTTCACCACCACACCACATCCCCAACTCCTTCAAACGTAGTACATGTACTGAACACCATCTTGCCAGGGAACACTCATCCACTGTTCCACAGCTCAATGCTGGTGGGCTTTATACCCATTTAGCCCACACCTGACATTAGGCATGGTGCCAGCAGGATCATGTTTATGTGCTCCAGGGAGTCTTATTGTATTGGCAGTGCTTCTCTTCAGGGCCTAGACAAACTGTGTATGCACCTGCACATTTGAGTCAGCTGTGTGCAATTTAAAGCAGCTGTTTTCGTCCATTAGAAGTTGTGTCCACAAATCTACGGGCAGTTTAACTCACCAATCAGTGGTAAGATGTCCTCAGTTAGATCCTGTAATGTGCGAGTAGATCATCCAGCCTAGAGAAGTACAGTTTCTTCTGTTTTCGAAATGCTTTTCTCAGGCTTGTTAACTAAGTATATAGTATTTTCCCTCCCTCAGTTGCTCCCTCTGTACTCATTTTCTCCCTCTTCCTTCTCCCCTGCCATGACTGCAGCCAGCCCAGACGGCCCTCCCCAGGTGGCGACAGGTGAGGGAGAGTGTGTGGCTCTGATGTGGCATCAGGGGCTACTCTCATCCCCATTAGCCAGAGCGGACCACCTGCCTTGCTGCAGGATGGAGAGATGTGCTCACAGCCCGCCGGCCTCATTAGGGCTTCGCCAGCAATTACGGCCCAGGCGTGCCGAGAAATCGACTCCATGCCCTCGCCAGGGCACAAAAAAAAAAAAACCCACCCTCCATCTTGTACGCACGACATTTCCAATCCTCTATTTTCGCCCATTCGCTACCTGCAGTTTCTGGCTCTCAAGCACAGGCCTTTTGATTAAACCCTCAGTTTAATTTAACAGCAAAACACTTTACTTTTCAAATTCTGAAGCAACAGTAACTGGGAAGTACTGAGCTGAGACTTTCCTTGCACCCTGGAGGCTTTGAAAGACCATAATACACAAGCATATTGCAGTCTCAGTGTGTGCGCTACTGACTGTGACCTTGTGCATGCGTGGTTGCAGAGGCGTTGGAGAAAGAGAAATAGAAAGATCTATAGAACCAGACCCACATATCTGCCATACAGTGTCAGAATGAATCTCTCCTATACAGCTATGGAGGAGCCAGATGGAGACTGTGGTTCTGTATTAAAGGGGAAAAAAAGAAGAGATGACAAGATCTCTGACATTTATTTTACCATATTCTTCGGCAAACACAGAGAGCAGGATAGAGGAGACAGTGACTCAGGGGGGTGGGGGGGTCTATACTACTCTATGTCAATCCCAGTTGGCATATGTAGTTGGAGCATATATGGGAGAGGGGGATTGTTTTAGATGGAATAACAGCTTCTGTACCAGGAGAGCCTAGTCAGCACAAAACATCTTATCCTGTCAGAGGTCATAGCACATGGACACACACACACACACACACACACACACACACACACACACACACACACACACAGAGGGACAGACCTACACACATAGAAACACACATGCAGACAGTCCAGTGCAAGTCAGCATCTGCCTGGGTGAACAGAAAGACTGGAACAGACTGGGTCCCCTGCAGTTAGGATCGCTCCCAAATCCTGCAAAACAAAAACAATCTCACAAGCACAAACTCCCACATGCCAACAACACAGTCATTTCAGGTCTCCTTCACTTACCCTTCTGCAGTGCTAGAAAGGCCCAGTGAAGTTGAACTCTTAGAACCCAAGATCCGCACTTTTCGGCCATTAACATGCTGTTTACTAGGCACCATAACTCAGGATGAGAGTAACCTACAGACATGATGCCCATATCACAACAAACTACAAGACTTACACTATGCATTATGCATGGTGTATGAATTATCAGAGCGTGATAGAGAGATTGTGGAACAATAAGAATGGAATTTAACAAGTGTTTCCCAGGTTGCCAGATTTCTCGCCAAACAAGCATTTGCCAACTGGGATGCCAGGTTCAGCAACTTATAAGTGTGCATGACCTTGTCCTTCTTGATGTGTTATTATTTTTGTCAATGAGTGTTCATTGTAGAACCATGTGAGCAGGAGAGAACATTCTGGAGTCTCCAAGCAATCGCGCTTGTATGGCCCAGCACTCTGTGGTTGGTGTAAATAAGACAATAAACCATTGTCTTTATGAATCTTAAAAAGGCCTGATTATCTTTTTAATCCATTATGATTTGTGCCAATGACATTTTTTTTCCTCATATGTACTAAAATATTATGTTGCTGTAATAGTTACATAAAATGAAACCTAGAATTTGTACATTTGTAGTCATTTGTTTATATTAGTTATAACACATTTTGGCATGTTTACACAGACAAAACATTCTTGCCTCAGGTACATAACGAACATCGCCTTGAGCTAATAATGCTGCCATATCTCATTTGTTTAACTTGTAGTATTTTGTTAATTACAGTAGGTATCACACCTGTAATAGTAATGAATTAATAATATGAATTAATCAGGAACATGATTGAGTGTCCCTCAGCAGCTTCAGAGCTTCACAGCTATAGTGAATAGCTGGGCTATTGGGTCAGAGTGGACAATGAGTGGACACAGGGTCTGCAGTGCTGAATATGATCTACCACCCAAATAATGCTGGCTCTGTGGAAGTCCTGCAGGGTTCTGATCATTGAAGAACAGGGTGAAAGGAGGCCAACAAAGCATAGAGAAAGATATGGACTGCAGTCTGTATTATAGAACTGCAAAGTGCTCCTGTATGGTAAGTGGAGCTGATACAATGGACAGTGAGTGTAGAAAGTAGAAAGATCAACTTTTTTTGGAAAGAACACTTTTGCAACTTGTAATGAAACTAGAAGGACTATACCATCAGACTGGGGAAGAGAATGATGCCTAATGTGTGTTAGCTGCTCACATTGTGTCTGGGAAACTGATTGGCTCTTTTTATTGAATGGTGGGACTTTTATAAATAGACACCATGTTGAGTGATCAGTCTTCGTATTTATAACATCTCAAATCTAATGTCGGCCTTTGACAGGTATGAAGCCGATTAATGTCAGGGGTTTATGTGCAGAGAGGTGCAGCATGACCGAGTATGGGCTTTTTGGAGCTGATCAAATGGGTAGATTGATGTTTTCATGCTATGACCAGAATGAACCATACTGGTTGACCATCTAGGTCATGCTGATCGACCATAATGTTTGACCAGGTTGAATCAGCTTACCTTAAGCCCCTTAACCATCAAAAACATACCTGGTCAAAAGCTAAGCTGGCCAACAGGGAACATTTTGTATTAAATATTGTACACAGTTTCTCTGTGCAGGTTAAATTCATGTCAAACATAAATGGGAGATTTCTTATAAGTAAACCTGCTATTTATGGATAAAGTCCTGCTCTTCAACAAAAAGAGCCAATCAGCTTGCTGGATACACCACAAGCGCATTATGTGCAGCCTCACTGACCAATGACAAACAGGTATTGTGTTTTTCCTCTTATCTGATAATAAAATACTACATAAAAAATTCAATTCCTTCATTTCAAAATTGGAAAAGCTAAGGGAAACCCAATTTCCTCTTTACTTTACAAAACAGAAACCCTGAAATATATATATATATATATATATATATATATATATATATATATATATATATATATATATATATATATATATAATATATATATATATATCATTACACATCATATATACCCAATTTTCTATTTTTCAGTTCATTCTCACACAGTCACAAAATGAACATAGACATTCTTTCCCTTCATTCCTGCTCCCTGTGATCTCCTGCCACACCCACACTGACCAGGTTTTTACAGGCCCATAAGTAGAGAAATATGTGGTTGTATCTTTATAGTTTACATTGCATTAAGCAGATGTGTAGATGTATGGAGTAACAATAAATATAATCTTTATTGAACTAGCCACACAAATTTGATCATTATGAAGATGAACTAAAATGAATTTTCAGCCTTTTCATTTCCCCTGAGCTCTCACCCATTTCTCTCTGTTTCCAATGAAATCTGTGTAGGAGTGTGATGATTTCCACTGTTCGAAAGTGTGTTTATAGTGTAGGAGGTCATGTCTCCTAATCTGACATTCTTTTACCTTGATCAAATTTTGAAGTAATAGATTTTCCGAGGGTAAATATTTATATAACAAAATATAGATGTTTATATTTTATATATATATATATATATATATATATATATATATATATATATATATATATATATGTGTGTGTATGTATAAAATGCACAGGCAGGCCCTCTCTCACTCTCTCTTTCGACATATATAGACACTTTGACAGATGCAATTTGATTTGTACTTCCTTCAAATGCAAAACTGAGGCACTATAAAATAAGAACACCATCAGCACAGCATCTGTCTCTATACATTCGTGGCACACGCTCTGGAGTGGCACAGACGGGCGACGGGAGCGGTGTGTCTTTGGGCGGGGGGCGGAGGGGAAGCTGATTGAGTTTGCTCAGCAGAGCTGGGGAAAGGGGGAGTGAAATATGGGGAAGGCAATATCACTGAACACTGGGACACCTGGAGACCGGCCAACTCCCCAACTAATGCCATCATCTGGACCACTTTATATGTGCGCGTGTGGAGGGAAGGTATATGTGTATATAAGAGAGATGGGAAGAGAGAGAGAGGGAGAGGGAGAGGAAGGTGTTAGGGAGGAAGGTTCTTTGAGCAGATGACTGTCATAATGGGCAGAGTGTGAACAGTGTACCGTTTTACACTGTTACCATGTGGGCAGCTCTGAGTTCTGATAATATGGTGTATTGCTGATATATAGGTAATTGTTATCTAATGGCATTGAGCAGCTATAAGGTATTTGTAAACAGTTTGGGTGCTGGTAAACAGAAATCTAGTGCAAGTGGTTTACAAACATGTATACAATGTGTATAAGCACTCTTATCTCCTCAAAAGCAATTTCACCAGAGAAGGACTATATAATTATATAAAAAAGAAAAAATGAAAGATTGCAATGAATGTGCCATTACATTGCATGATACCCCAGAAACACTTGATCTTCATTTGAGTCCGTATTGGAGAGGTGGGGAGCGAAGGAAATAAACATATGAAACTGAAGGAACGTCTCTTAAATGTTATAAATGCAATTGTTAGAGAGTTAGGAACTCCATATTTATTACTACTTCAAATGCCTACAATTAGAATCAGGTGCAGCACATCAGCTGCAAATGATTAGATCATCTTTAGAGAGGACATTGGAGGTGCAAAGAGCTCTCTGATGCCTAAAAATATATCACAACAATAAGCAATGTTTTATTTTATCTGGTATTAATGTTTTAAGGATTGCTAATAGAACTAGTATTAGTAGTAACAGTGTATAGTTCATTTGCACACAAATGCATTAATTGGTAAAGTGTTGTGTTAAAGTGAGTATAGCATATTATGCTATTATTATTGTTAATTTATAAAAGCCACACAGCCTATGAGTGTGTGTGTGTGTGTGTGTGTGTGTGTGTGTGTGTGTGTGTGTGTGTGTGTGTGTGTGTGTGTGTGTGTTCTGAATTTAATTGGTTATAATGACGCCTTTGTGAATGAGATAACACCTCACCTTTCAGATCAAGAAATCACAGCTGTACATCCTCCTCCTCTTCCTCAATCTGTGCCCAGTGCCTTCATTTCTCCTACTGCCCTTTACCTATCTGCCACTATGATTGTTCAGTTGGTGCCGACATTGTGTTAAAACTTTGTTTGAAGGAGCGGGAGATTGCATGGACAGAATCAGCTGAATCCTTCAGTGAGCTGTCTGCAATAGAGGAGACCTTTACAGCATGCCAATATTGGTTTGGGTGTGTGTCTGTGAGGTACTGTTGGTGTGTGGAGGCTGTGTGGTCGTAGGTGAGTGTAATTAGAGAGAGAGAGAGAGAGAGAGAGAGAGAGAGAGAGAGAGAGAGAGAGAGAGAGTGTGTGTGTGTGTGTGGTTCAGGTAAGGACAGACACACACTGCAAGATTAAGTGAGTGATCTGACGTTTTGAATGGTCAGTGCTCAGCTCTAATTACTAATTACATCATAAAAAAGTGCAATATAAAATATGGTCAAACTGTTAGAGCCTTCGTGCAACTCGATTCATTATCCCACTCTTATAATTGTCCAGTTCCACAACAATCATTGACAGACAGACAGACAGACAGTAAATAAATAAATAAATAAATAAATAAATAACCCCAGATACAATAGCAAAACAGAGGCAACTTTTGGGTAGTCTACCTCTCGGTGGGAGATCATTGACTGCTACACTTGCCTTTACAATGCCATCCACTACATTTTGTCCAGCTGACAGACTTTGAGTGCGGTCGAATCAGCAAGGACATTTGGTCTTCGCACCCATTAACAGCCAAACATTGCTGGCTTTGTTTGCAGTGCTGTCATGAAAGAGAAACCTGGACTGATACCAACCGGAACCAGATCATCTTTAGCAATCGGGTGAGCAATTCAATCCTGCCTTTGCACAACTGCTAGTGGGACTGAGGAGCCCTGAGGAGTGGGACTGAGGAGCCCTAGTAGTGAGAGGAGAGACACTTACAGCTGACTGATATGCGCAGGACAGGGCCTCGTCGGTTGGTGGGGCCTGACTTGGCCCTGTTACATGCTTTGTTGTACTTCATTGGCCTCCTTTTCACCATCTAATGAAACCCCAATAGACAAAATCTCATCACGCCTATAATTATATTCCACCCCAATAATCTGTTTCCTTCAGACATTCATCACATTAAGGAAGAAAAATGCTGTTGGGTTTCCAGTTCTCACTGTCGGAAAATTAAGTCAGGCCAGTTTCAAAGTCTTTCAACAGATCCTCCTATTTTAGTTCTGCATCTCAGTTTGTTTAACAGCACAATTCAACACTTTTTATAGATTTGCGGCAACAATCAAATCAAATTTGAGTTCAGCACCTTCTTGAAAACATCTAGAGACTCAAACTGTGCTCCACAAAAAAAGTTAAGCAGAACATTAAAGGGTTAAGATGATACAACTCAAAGACAACAGTCAACATTCTGCAGCTGAAATTGCTTAATGTTCCCATCTGCAGGTTAGAATTCCCAGAACCAATGGGGGAGACCTTCCTGTTCTCAGACTCCTGACCATGTTCGGCTGAGGTGTTGATGGGATTGGAATTTACAATCTCCCATCTCGCAACAAGCAAGCAGTTTGACAGCTGCTATGCTTTATAAAACCATATACACTGCATGGACAAAAGTATTGGGACACCCACTCCTTCACTGTTTCTTTGGAAATCAAGGATATTAAAAACAGTCTTTCCTGCTTTTCTTGAAGTAACTCTCTACGGTTTAGGCAAGCCTTTAGGCTAGATTTTGGTGCACTGCTGTGAGGATTTGATTGCATTCAGCAACAAGAACATTAGTACAGTCAGGAAGATGGATGACATGATATGGAACACAGTTTCACTGCACCACAGCTCAACATCAGGGGGATGGTTTCCCTTCTAGTACACACCTGGTGTGGCGGCATTAGACAAGGTGATTATAAGTTCATGTTTATCCCCTCTGGTCAAACTATTCATACTTTATTGACCACATGTCTGCTGTAATGCTCAGAGTAATGGTGATGGTTTGATAGTGGTCCTAATAGTAACAGTAGCAGATGATTAGGGTCCATGTAAATTTGTAGAGAGTAGGTGAAGGCAGGTGGGCAACTAGTCCAAGGCAGTGTGGGCAGCTAGTCTAAGCAATGGGAAGATAAGCAGCCTCTGAAGGGGTGGCGGGTGGAGCCTGATGTCAGCTTTTCATTGGCGTCAGCCCGGGCAAGTGGAAGAGGAAGATGTTATTAATTGTGTTTAGATTTATGAAGAAAATAAATCTGTGAATACAGAGTGTGAACATTTTCAGAGTGTGGTGAGTGACCCCAGTGGATCCAACTACTGTATAACAGCGGAACTAAAAGAAGAGACCCAGAAGGTTCAAATATGACCCAGAAATATTGGACGACCGGCACAACATCTCAGATTGCAACAATTCCCTATTTCCATGATCGCCCTGTGAACCACTGAAGAACTGTGTGGTAGCTCTAACTAGGTGTAACTGCTGCTCAGCGTGTACGAGGAGATCATAAGTTCAAATTACTGTAAAGGGCTCCCAGGATTCCCAGATGGGGAATAAATAATTAACAAATTGAAGAGAAGGGACACAGACTAAACACCTTACAAAATATTTAATACATTTCCGCTGCAACTTATTTATTAATGTTCTTCAATTTTATAAGTATTGTTGACCAAACAGAGACGCCAAAGTGAAAATAAGTTTTGAGAACTTTTGATCTAATCAGCTTGGGAATGTAATGGGCAATGACTGGATAATGAGCCCACAGCTTAATGGGTTAACAGCTTGATCTATCCCTTACAGGAAGCATGTATGTTGTATTCATTCTCTCTCTCTCGCTCTCTCTCTCTCTCTCTCTCTCTCTCTCGCTCTCGCTCTCAAAGGTGACTGGGGTGGTCACTGAGGGGCAGTGGAGACTCTCAGCAGAGGAGCAGAGGAAATTAAATCAGCAGGTAGGCAGGTCTGAAGCAAGTGCACTGAGTGCCAAGTCCAAGCTAATTTAATTGTGTGGGCTACTGTCCCCAGCTGAGGCCATCCACCTCACACACACCTGGCACAAAGTGGACGCCATAAAGTGGACACCACACATGCACAAACACACACAGATGCAGACACTGCTGGGGGGCAGCAAGTTTTCTGCCACAGGTATGTGTGCATATTTAGATGAAACAGGTCCCATTTGCATCCATAACGCTTGATGGGAAGCATTTAGTACAAAAAATGTGCCAAAGTTTTAATTTAATGGTTTGTTTTAACACAACACACTGTCTAAACACCCTTCTAATGAATGCATTCAGCTACTTTCAGTTGCATGATTTGCTGACAGTCCAAAATCCTGAGCTCACTAACACTGTTGTCACTGAATACAATTAAATCCTCACAACAATGCCCCACAATTTGAGCAGTAAAGACATTACTCAAATAAAAGCAAGATAAATTCATCTTAAAACATATTTCAAAAGAACAGTGAAAGACCAGGTGTCCCAATACTTTTGTCCATGTTTTTCATAATTTCTGAACCAACATAACATTTGCCTCCAATATTCATGTATCACCAAATACATGTTTATTTTTTATCAAACCTTTATTATTTCCAGGATTTTAATTGACTTGTTTTATAATTCTGCTTTAAATTACATCTCAATGGACAAATGACATCATTTGATCCCTGGAGTTGCCAGCAACAAAAAAGGCATGTTCAGATGTTAGACAGGGTCCTTCAAGCTCAACCCAACCACTCTGTCACATAAAACAGATGAGGAAACCATTTTGTTTGTTTGTTTGTTTGTTTGTTTACTAAAATGTCTACACTATTCATTAGTTTTCCAAATTGACAGACGTTTGTCAATCTTACTCATTGATGAAATTTACCTCCCTGTTGAAAATGACTCCCATGTCTAAATACAATGACAATGATACTGATTTTATGCCTGCAATTTTTTTAAATGATGTCATATTGTGGATTTCTTTTTTTTTTAAAAAAAGGTGTTTTAGAGGGAAGATTAAAAATTGCTACATGAAAATGGCACTCATTTTGTAAAACAACTGCATTACATATTACATACAAATTCACAAAACATCTGATTGTTACAGGAAGAACATAATTGCCAAAATTCATAATCATAAAAAGTGTCATTTAAAGACATGACTTTAGATGTCATACAACAACAAGCTCAACATTAGGAAAGTTGGCTTTTAATTACATATAGACTGTAATTAATCTTACAGCAGCGACTGTATGTCCCATCCTGTTTCATTCATAATTATTCAGAAACTCAAGAAAATACACAGCAAATGTGTTTACATGCACTCAATAATCCAATCTTAATTGGATTCTGAAGTTATCTGGTTATTGATGAGATCATGTAAACAGCATATTGGATTTTAGCACAGTAGTCAGATTTCTCAGCACTCTGATTTCCTTTGGTTTTCTCAGTCTGCACATGAATTCTTACTGACAGCTGTCCCTCATCAATCCATGACACTGTCTCTGATCATGGGACCAGTATCATCACCACCACCAGTCAGTACTCCACCTTCATCTGCCCAGTTCACCTTCTTCTGTGAGATTACTGGCTGGTTGTAGAGTAAAAAACTGACAATTGACTCGTAAACTCATCCAATTACCCAAGCGAGTGTAAACATGTCGAATTACTGACAAAATCTGATTTTCAGCAAATACTTCAAATGTCGTATTTGCAGTTATTTGACGGCAAGCTACTAGCATATGATTTCTTAGATTGGAGTATGAAGTGGGAGATGTTTCAGTGCATGTATACACTTTTCCCAGTCTGTGCACTCTTTATGACGAGCTGAAGAGGGGGAACCGATCCAGTCATTACTGGGACACAGTTTAACACACCCAGTTTACCTACCATGTGTGTTTGAGAGGTGTGTAGACAGTTGAGTGTTGTATAGATGTGACCTAATTAGTGCCCTATATAGGGACATATCATACCATTGACAGAAGGACGAACTGGTTAACATGCTTAGCAGTAGGTGATTGTATGAGGGAAGTAGAGAGGTTTGTCATTGCTTTGGCTGAAGATGTAGACCGGAAAACACAACAGTTGGAATTTACATGAATCGCTCGGTGGTTGCTATGGTGGTTGATACAACAGCAACCACTTTGCAAAGCTATATCATAAGTAGTTGCAAAGGTGTTGCTAGCCAGTTGCAATGCTGTTAGGTGGTTGCTACGGTAGCACAGATGGATTCACCAGTTGTGCTAGGTGGTTACTATTGTTTCACAGGTGGTTGTTATGGTGTTGCTAGGTGGTTGCTACATTGTCACAAGTGGGTTCAACTGTGTTGCTAGATGTTTAGTATTGTTTCACCGGTGGTCATTACGATATTGTTAGGTAGTAGCTATGGTATTCCTAGGTGGTTGCTATGGTGTCACAGGTGGATGCAGTAGTGTTGCTTGATGTCACTATGGTGTTACTAGGTAGTTTCTATGGTAGGCAAAGGGTTTAAAGCTGTGTCCTCTATTATGACCATTTCACAGAGATTGTTACAGTGACAACGTGTTTCCAGAACCAAACAATATACATAAACACAATAGCTATGGTGGGTTTCTTCCCAGCATCCACTGCACTGAGAAGAGATAAATCTGAGTAAGGCAAAGACTGAATGAACAGGACATACAGCAAGAGATATTGTACAGTGTGTGTGTGTGTGTGTGTGTGTGTGTGTGTGTGTGTGTGTGTGTGGAACGTGGAGGATCGAGGCAGTGTGTGTTTAAAATAAGCCAAACAAAGAACAGTTGTCTTTTTTCCTCCTTTTTTCTCTCCTCAGTGAAGAGTATCCCGTGAGGTTCAGGCTGAGTTAGAACCTGAGACACTCCTCTCCCACTACAGGTGGTAATCAAATACTGCTCGCTCGCCCTGAGATCCACTTGTGACATTTGTATGGTTTTACATATCAAACACAGTGCTAATTCATTTCTTACATGACCAATTGTAAACATCTCTTCTCATTTTTGAGACAGATCTATGCAAATGACCTCTACCCTGATTAGCAGTGTATTTAAAGAGCAGTCCAGAGGGAAAACACTTGAATGATGGAATGTGAGAATGGCTGGACATTCAATCAGAGCCTGTAAATAAAGTATGCTTTGTTTTCCGTGACATCACAAAAGCAATTCATTGAAAATTTGCAACTTTCATTTTTGCAACTTCATAATCCAGGTATGCTTTGGAATAATGGTAACAACTGGCAACAATGATTACATGGTATGGAATGACAGGGTGACGAGGGGGTCGTGTAATAGTAAAAATATATGAAATCTTTTTGAATATGAATATATTTAAATCTTTAATGTATTGTAATGTTATGGTTTTTGGTCACATGATGTTTGGTATGTTTGTCTGTTTTTTGTTGTAGTGCAGTACGCACTAGATCTCTCCACTGGGAGACAAATAAAGAAACGATGACTACGACTATGACATACATAAGAAGTGGTGGTGTGTTAGAGCGCGTTGAGCTGGTAGGGTTTGATCAGACACAGCAGTGCTGCTGGAGTGTTTAAACCCCTCAGTGTCACTACTGACCCACCAGATTTTTCCAGCCAACAGAGTCATGTGGGCAGTGTCTTGTGATGAAGGACTAGAGGATGACCAGCACAAACTGTGAAGAAACAGATGAGCTTCTGTCTCTGACTTTACATCTACAAGGTGGAGTTAGTAGGTAGGAGTGTCTTAACACACACACACCACCACAATGTCAGTGTCACTGCAGTGCTGAGAATGACACACCACCCACACAATACCTAGTGGTGGTCCTGTGGGATCCTGGCCATTGAAGATCTGGGTGAATGGAAGGTAAGAAGGTATGCAGGCTCCTAAGTCTCTCTCCTTAAGGAGAGTTGAAGCATGGTTGACTCCCGTTGTTTTCCAAGACAGCATGTGTAAATAATTTTCTTGTACCTCTTGTCCATTGTGTCTAAATATCTCTATTTGTATGGCTTGCACCTTTAAATGATAATGAGCCACTGCTCAGCACTTCCTACAAACGTGCCACAATACGAAATAAAGCATTTAAAGAACGTTTTTATATTATTGGGCCAATGGGAGCTTTACATATCTGGTACACTCTGGTGATGATGCTCACAGAGTATTCCAAGTGGAAACCAGTAACTCTCATTGAAAACCAGAGTTACTTACACATCCGTAACCATTGGAGCTTTACAAGTCAGTAATAAACTTTGGCAAAGTATGAAAAAATGTAAGTCACGATATTCTGGTCAAGTTCACAATGATGCAAATGGTCAAACAGAATCAAGGACTACCTCCAACAAGTCCTGGCTTCTCAGGGGACATCAGATTTCCACAGACTTCTCCAAAAAATCCAACACTAGATAACTACACTTTCACATCAGGAACTGAGAAGGACTGTTCCTGAGCAGCAATGTTCTCCTACTGAGTCAAGTGAACCTAACACTAGCACAGATCCCAAAGCTCTACTAAGCAAAATCTACAACTCATGAACCAGTGGAATCAACTCAAGGTGAAGCTTTAAAGGCAGGCTTTCTGTGTAAGCATTTTCAATAACACAAGCTTGGAAAGCTGATGTTCAGTTCGTTCATTTTATGCTTCTTCTGACTGTCTGACTGCGTGACACGAGCTTTTCTCTTTCTTTTTGTCCACAAAGCAATGGATATTTGTGGGTCTTTTTTCCCTGGGAATGAATGAAATGCAAATGTTTTGATTTAACAATGATATAAACACCTTAATTACCACCTGGGATAACAGAGAAACTACTGAGCAACCACGTAGCAACCACTAAGGAGCATTATGACATATACCTCATATACCTAAAATATACACCCATCTAGCAACCTGTGATACAATAGCAACTATCAATAAAGCACCTAACTCCATAGCAGCCACCTATGATACAATAGCAACTACCTAGCAACCACTTAGCAGCACCATAGTAACCACCTGTTATTCTCTATGGTAATCCTACATCCTGATTCCCAGACATGTCTTCTAGTATGTGTCCAACCAGGGTTTCTAAATAGTGTAAAATGTGGGGATTGTGTGTAAATGCATTGATTAATCACCACATTCTGTGTGCCTAGCAAGCAACATATCAACCACATCAACACTGTAATACCATAGTAGCCACCTATTGAGAGCATAGCAACGCTCAGTGGTTGTTATGCTCTTGGTAGGTGGCAGCTATGGCATTCCTGTGTGGATGTGGTTGACCACATAGCAACACCATAGCAACTATTTATCAAACACCTAGCAAACACATGGGATGCCATAGCAACATGTGAAATGTTCTTCACAGCCATTTATAGTTCCAATGTGTTTCCCTGTGGCGCAGGAAGGGCCGCTAAATCTGTATGGTCTGATAAATTCCACGTTCTCAAGTGTAAGTATCTGACAATGAACTGATTGATTGTTGGTTTTTTTACAGTATGTTGTCCAGATACCCAAATCTGTGTGCTCAAGCCATGGAAAAGTGTTTTATATGCCCTCTTTAATGCACTAAAAATAATGCAACAGGCATAATCGAGTGTATGAAAACTATACAGTGCTGTGTAGCCAGTAAGTATCAAAATTGAAAGAGCTGTACAAAACTCCCAGAGGTCTGCATACAATAAAAGTTATAAAATGACTGTAAACTGGATATGAGAATATTATTTGGTGTGGGGTGGGTAACAAATAAAATGTAGTAAAGGGACAATTCCACACAGCTTCAAATACTATTATGATACAAAACATAATGCCATTTCTTTTTCATTAAACCTGAATATGAAAGATTTGTATGATATGCTGGTATTTCAAGCATTTGTTTATCAGCAATCAACTTTTCTCCTACATTAGGTTTCAGTCCCAACCCCCCAAACACATATTATCTTCTCCTAAGAGATTGGAATGGATTTAATCTGACTGTGCTGCTCTGTGTGCTTAGTGTTTATAATTCCATTCTGTATATTTCTATACCTTGGTGTTACATCAAGTATGTCTAATGACATTGACCATACAACTGTATACTCTTTAATGTTCACGTTGCAACATTGACCCCTCACTACAGTAACAGCATTAGTTAGGCAGAAAAACTAATTATGCCTAATAACATAAAATAATTCCTGAACTGCTGTCATTGGATTTGTGCAGATTGACTCTACAGTTAAAATGTGGCTGGTGCAGGGCCTCATGAAACATCAGAGAAATGATTAAAGATTAAAAGTTGTTATGCTCTGCTTTGTTTTAGCTATACTTTAGCTTTGGGCTGGGTTTACAGAATTCTTGATAAATTATTGATTAAGTAATTAATAAAATAGGAATTAATGCTGACCAAGTTAAAATGATTTGCAACTATTGTTATGTTACAGTCTTATTCTAAAATGGATTGAATTATCTAAAAATATAGTTGCACACTGGCACTCCCTACCCAGTCCTCTTGGGAAGAGGTTCTGCAAAGAAGAATGGGAGAAAGTTCCCAAAAACAGGTGTGCCAAGCTTAAGGCTGTAATTGCTGCCAAAGGCTGTCAATACTTATGCCTGTTATATTTTTATGTTTTATTTGTAATACATTTTCAAAGATTTCAAACAAACATTTCTCGCTTTGTCATGTGTAGAGTTTGGAGGGAAAAAGGAATTTAATCCATTTTGAAATAAGACTGTAACAACAAAATGTGCAAAAAGTGAAGTGCTGTGAATACTCTCCGGGTTGCACTGTTAATTACCATTCTTAAATGACTAAACTTGCTACCTTTTCTGGGTTTATGGTGGCCCACAGAATGATGGAAGACTATGATGCTCACCTTCCAGCTACTTGACATGGACTACTTTCCCACCCTGCCATGACTGCCTCCCTGTCATCACTGTCTATGTAGAAATTTACCTGGAACCCAATTATCTGCCACTGTTACTATTATGACCACTATCAATCTATTCTCATTACTTCAATACACCTGAGCATTACAGCAGATATAGTGGTCCAGTGTCAATAATGTAGTTTGACCAGAGCAGGATGGGTTCCCCCTCGTGGGGCTGGTTCCTCACTTCCTCTGAGGGAATTTTCCTTCACACCAAAGCATCCTTATCCTTTGTTTCATGTGTTGTTATTTTTTATCTCTGTTAAGCTGCTTTGTGACATCATTTTAAAAAACATTATACAAATACATTTTATTTGAATTGATTTGAATTCATGGTGGCTATCACAGGCTTTTATAATGAGTCGTAGTTGTAGTTAGAATAATTTGTAATACTGGTGATATCACAGTACTTATTTTATAAGTATTTTTTAATTATTTTAAAGTACGTACCTTTAAGTCAAATTAATAAAGCATTTTCTAGATTAATTATTGCTTTGCTTCAGTGGTCTAATAATGGGCTATATTTTGGTAGGTTTTTTGGTTTTCACAGAATATTATTTTGAATATTCACAAATGTCCATTACTCCATGCAAAAAGAAATAATAATTAAAAAAAATTAATAATAATCTATCTATATATGTATGTATGTATGTATGTATGTGCATGTGTGTGTGTGTGTGTGTGTGTGTGTGTGTGTGTGTGTAGATATATGCATCAGATGTTCAAGCTTTTGGAAAGGTCTTATGGGAAATGTAGGGCCTGTAGTCAATTTGCATGCCCTGTAGTTCTGCTCAGCAATACAGAATTACTGACTTTTTACTGGTGTGAATTTATTGGGTTACAACAACATTTTTACTGAGGCATATGCCCCAGTAAATTGAGTCCAATTATGTCCGTAGCCCTGGGGGTACTTTGCACTTTGTTGCCACATGTCAACAGTCCATGACAATGGAATTGTAGCCTCTGATGCACACAGTGAGAGGTTTGCTATAGGAAATTTACTTTCATTGCTCAGGCTTAAAAAACAAATGTCATTTGGAGTTGAAGTACAGTGGCATGCCATAGTTAGGGTTCACCCCTCTTCTTTTAAGGTCTAACCACAGATTTTTCTTTTGACATGAGACATTCAGCACCTTATATTCTTCACATTCCCAAACCTTGCCTAAACCATCCCACCCATCTGCCCACAGTTTTGTACCCAAGGCCTCAGACAGACAAGAATATTAAAGAAAAACAATAACAAAGGCTTAAAATAAAACAAAACCAAACCAAATAAAATAAAATAAAAGTAAAAAACTGGTGCCCTGTCCAGGGGTTATTCCTGCCTAGCACCTGATGAGTCCAGGCCTGGATCTGGATAAACTGTGACCCTTTTCAGGAACAAGTAGAGAAGATAATGAATGATTGACTTACTTTTATTACAATAGTTTTTTTCAGGCAATCACAGATTTTTGGGAAACTATGAGGGCAATTCACTGATTGGACTATTTGAAATAAAATGAAATACGTTTTTAATAAAAATTTAGAGTGATATCCTCGGTCACTCGAGAGGAGCTCGGAGTAGAGCCGCAGTTCCTCTACATCGAGAGGAACCAGCTGAGGTGGCTCGGGCACCTTTTTTGGATGGCCCCTGGTGGAAGTGTTCCAGGCAACCGGGAGGAGACTGCAGGGAAGACCCAGGACACGCTGGAGGGACTATGTCTCTTGGCTGGCTTGGGAACGCATCAGGATTCCTCCCGGGGAGCTGGCTGGGGTGTTGGGGGAGAGGGAAGTCTGGGCATCCCTGCTTAGACTGCTGCCCGCGCGACCCGGCCCTGGATAAGTGGACGAAAATGGATGGATAGATAGATGGATGCATGAATAAATACTCCAATCTTTTTTTTTCTTCTTAATTTAAAGATTTGTGCACATTGTGTTTTCTGATTATCAAGCCTGTAGATCAAATATAATGGAGGCACTGTTATGGCATGAACATGTTTGGATGCCAGTGGAACTGAGTCACTAGTGTTTATTGGTGATGTCACTGCTGAAACAAAAATAAAAATGAATTCTGAAGCGTATAGAGCGGCTACTTCCTGCTTAGATTCAGTCAAATGCTGACAAAACTCGCAGGGCAATGTGCTCGAGTAAAACCAGTTACACGTGTTGATTGGACAATTCCACACTTTCGTTTGTAGCCAACCTGTTTCGTCAGAGTTTCACTGTTTTTGAAAATATACAGTGACAACACCTCAAGAGCTTCCTAAGCAAAAAAGAAATGCCATTAAAGTGGGCAGGCAGTGAACTGACCTCACCCCAGCTAAGGATGCTTTTAACTTACAGAAGACAAAGCTGAAACCAGAAAGACTCACAGAGAAGCAGCAACTGCTGTGGTCAGCTGCAGTTAAGGCCTTGCAAAGCATCTCAATGGAAGCTCAATATTTGTTGATGCCCATGGGTTACAGATTTAAGATGGTCATTGCCTGCAATGGATATTTATCTCAGCTCTTATGAAAATTAAGAGTGTAAAAATGGCTGTAATTTCTAAAAGTAATTCTGTATGGCATCCTGGTGGACATTTACCCACTGATGTTGCAGCTGGGCCTGTAGGTCCTGCACATTCACAGGTTGTCAATGCTGGTGTCCCAGCTTGTCCCATAAATGCCTTATTGGTAATATATCTAGTAATCAAGCAATCTGATGTAGAAGCCCTGTGAAACCCTTGCTGTGTGTCAGGGAGCATTATCCTGCTGAATGTCAATTGGAAATCCCGCCATGAGAGGCATATGTGGTCGTAGGATATCCTGCACACATCACTGAGCTGTTAGTGTCTCTCGTATCACTAGGTCATGACTGACAGATGCAATGGCTCCCCAGTTCATCAGACCAGCAGTTGGAGCAGTGAGCCACTTGAACCTGACCAACATCAGATCCCAAACAGTACCTGGACTCAGATCCAGTCCTGTTTGCTATGTGTTAGTGCTCTCACATTAACTTTGTTTCCAACACCTCCTAACAGCTTGATTAGAACATCCTAGATGGTGGGCAATTTGTCGAAACAACCGCCCTGCTTGTCCAAGTTCAGTGATTCAATGTTTCAATGTTTGTCAACTGGGTAAAATATTGATGCTCTATAGCCATCAACAATTTCTCACCCTTAGACACATTATGTAAAAGTAGCCTCTGGCCAGCAGGGGGAGCACTTTCACGCCCATGCTGGGACTCACTGTCTAATCATTTATCATTCATACCTGTAATTATTTACATATCTGTCTGAAACAGAACGGCATGCGGATTTGACATGTTTATCTGGTTGCGTTCTTTTTTGTCAGTGTATATGGAGCAGATATAGAGAAGCAACATGAAAATTGTGTCACTGTCCCAATATGTATGGTCCTGGCTGGACATCATTTCTACACTCATGTCAATGAGATATTTCTGTCAGACGTCACTGCCACAAGAGTAATTCTAATTGCACACACTACCTTTGCCCTGCAGGGGGGGAAGTCTTGTGCTTAGTGGTTGCACATTTGTGGGCATGGCAACCATCTACTCCAAATAATGACGAATAATGTATCAGACAGAGAGGGCAGGGGTTGTTTGTTACCTCCAAAGACAACCCAGCTGTATTTCTCTGAAGTGCCAATATACGCTGATTAACCATAGCATTATGACCACCTTCTTATTTCTGCACTCACTGTCCATTTTATCAGCTCCTCTTACCACATAGGAGCACCAAAGAGCAGATGATATGTGAGTAGTATGCAGAGGAACTGATGGACTACAGTCTGTAATTATAGAACTACAACATGCTCCTCTATGGTAAGAGGAGCTGATAAAATTGAGAGGGAATGTGGAAACAAGGAGGTGATCCTGTTATGGTGGATACGTTTATAAGTGTATACCAACAAATATTTACAGATATTGCAACATGCACAATTCTTTTTCACATTTGCAGCCTTCCTGAAGAGGAACGAACTTATTATATATCAGAACATTCCCAGTCTTACAGTCTGCAGTGTTTAATGGTTTGAGTGACATTTAGAAATCTCAGAGTGCAAAAGTAAAAGCTTTAAAAAAAAAGTTAACACACAACAGCTGCAAGTTTAAAGGTGTGTGTGTGTGTGTGTGTGTGTGTGAGAATTGCACCTGTTGTCTTTGGTGTACCCTCAGACTGAGTGGGCTACATGCAGAGAGTATTTGAGTCCAAGAGACAAAAAGACAACTCTTTGATCTGATGCCTCTGGAGTCTCTGGGGTCCAGGTGTAGGAGGGTGGTCTGCTCTAACAGGGAAACAGACCATAAACCTGGGCAACACACAACACACTCTGTCTCTCTCACTCTCTCAGTGGCCTGCATGGTCTTAAATGTATTCATGGACAAAGAGCCACACACCTTCCTCTTTAATATCCATTTAAGCACAACAGAGTCTTTTACACAATGTCAGTGAGGAGATAAGCTGAGAATCAGCACGAAGGTCAAGGGTCAAATGATGCTTTCACCATGAGTCAATAATGTAGACTTAGCAGTCACAGTGTGTACTGCTCCATAGCTACAGCACACACTATTACAGTGTTACTCAACCCTGATCCTAAAGCCACACATATCCTATTTTAGAGCTTCCCCTGCTCCCACCACACCTGATTCAACTAATTTCATCTCATTAACAAGCCCTTAAGTGTTGCAGGGGGTGTGTTAAATCTAGAATATGCAGGGCAGGGGTGCCTCCAGGATCAGGGTTGAGAAACTCATGTTAGTATTTTTTTTATATATTTAGACCATAATTGTATACATACATATACACACATTATACAATATTGTCCGGCCCCCTTGCGTTAATACTTTGTAGTGCCACCTTTTGCTGCAGTTACAGCTGGAAGTCGCTTTGGGTATGTCTCTATCAGTTTTGCACATTGAGAGACTGAAATTCTTCCTTGCAAAACAGCTCAAGCTCAGTGAGGTTAGATGGAGAGCAGATTTGTGATGGATTTGTGCAGTGTACGACTGATGGGTGTCCTATGGAAAGACTCTCCCACCTCAGCTGTAGATCTCTGCAGTTTATCCAGAGTGATCATGGGCATCTTGGCTGCATTACTGATCAGTCTTGTCCTTGTTTGTGATGAAAGTTTACAGGGACGGCCGGGTCTTGGTAGATTTGCAGTGGTCTGATACTCCTTCCATTTCAATATGATTGCTTGCACAGTGCTCCTTGGGATGTTTAAATCTTGGAAAATCTTTTTGTATCCAAATCCAGCTTTAAACTTCTCCACAACAGTATCAGGCAGGTCCTGGTGTGTTCCTTGGTCTTCATGATGTTCTCTACACTTTGAACAGAACCCTGAGACTATCACAGAGCAGGTGTATTTATACAGAGCCTTGATTACACACAGATGGATTCTATTTATCATCATCAGTCATTTAGCACAACATTGGATCATTCAGAAATCCTCACTGAACTTCTGGAGTGAGTTTGCTGCACTGAAAGTAAAGGGGCCCAAATAATATTGCATGGCCCACTTTTCAGTTTTTAATTTGTTAAAAAATTTGACACATCCAATAAATTTCATTCCACTTCATGACTGTGTCCCACTTGTTGATTCTTTACCAAAAAAAAATGAAAATTTGATATCATTATCTTTGATGTTTGAAGCCTGAAATGTGGCAAAAGGTTGAAAAGATCAAGGGTGCCAAATACTTTTGCAAGGCACTGTATATATGTATATATATATATATATATATATATATATATATATATATATATATATATATATATATATATATATATATATTTAATGCGCCTGTTTCACGTGTCACACAGAGTTCATCTAACAGGCTACTCAACAAGTGTTTGAGCGGGCAAACCTGTTTGACCACGCCGAGACATCACCCATCACCCCACTCGTGAGGCTAGCTCTCCCTTGAGGCATCTGGGGCTGCTACTGAATCTAGCTCTCATCTTAATAGACTGTGGATGCAGACCTTCAACCTGTCCAATTTTCCACCAGAGAGCTAATTATCTGGCTAGAACACAAACACTATCATTATCACTGTGAGGAAGTGTTGATCAACATGCCACACGCTGAGCAAAAACCCAGCAGCAGCCAATGGAGTACAGCTTCTGTGTGAAATAAAGAACTTAAAGAAACACCAAACTCAACGGGAGCAAACAGCTACTTTGTCAGTGGAGTGCAGAAAAAGTCTGAAAACAAACAAACTAACTGAACACTTAATATAAGTAAGAAACACTGAGCAGAAGTACTGGGTGGAAAACATTGAGCAGTAAAACACTGAGCAGCAAACACTGAATGAGAAACACTGACCAGAAGCACTGAGAGGAAAAACTGAGCAGGGAAAACAGAGCGTATTGACCAGAACTACTGAACAGAAGCACTGAGCAGGAAACACTTGGTAGGAAGCACTGAGCAAAACCATTAAGCAGCAGCGCTGACCAGGAACCACAGAGCAGAATAATTGATCAGAAAACACGAGCAGAAACACTGGGCAGGAATCGAGCAGAATCACTGAGCAGGAAGCACTGATTAGGAACATTGAGCAGAAACACGGACAGGAAACACTGGAGTGGAATCACCGACCAGACCACCACTGACCAGGAACCATCGGGAATGAAGCACTGAGCAGAAAACACTTGGTAAGAAGCACTTTCGAGCTAAAGCATTGCCAACAGCGCTGATCAGGGAACCACTGAGCAGAATAACTGACCAGGAAAACACTGACCAGGAAAACACTGATTAGGAAACAGTGAGCAGTAAGCACTGAGCAAAAACACTGAGCAGGAACACTGAGCAGGAAACATCATGGAAACACGGCGGAAACACAGAGTGAAAGCACTGACCAGACCAAATACTGACCAGGAACCACTGAACAGAAGCACTGAGCAGAAAAAACACTTGCTAGGGAAGCACTGAGCAAAAGCATTAAGCAAACAGCAAGACTGGGAACCACTGAGCAGAAACACTGAGCAATAGCACTGATTAGGAAACACTGAGCAGGAAACATTGAGCAAAAACACAGAGCAGGAAGCACTGAGCAGGAAACTCTGGAGCAGAAAACATTGAGCAGAAACACAGAGCAGGGAAGACCGAGCAGGAAACTGAGCAGGAAACACTGAGCAGGAAACATTGAGCAGAAACACAGACCAGGAAAACACTGAGCACAGCACTGATTAGGGAAACACTGAGTAGGAAACATTGGAGTAAAAATGACAGAGCAGGAAGCACCGAGCAGGAAACTCTGAGCAGGAAACATTGAGCAGGAAACACTGAGCAGGAAACACAGAGCAGGAAACACAGAGCAGGAAACACAGAGCAGGAAACACTTAGCAAGAAACACAGAGCAGGAAACACAGAGCAGGAAACAGCAAGAAACACAGAGCAGGAAACACAGAGCAGGAAACACTTAGCAGGAAACACTTAGCAAGGAAACACTTAGCAGTAAACACTTAGCAGTAAACACTTAGCAGGAAACACTGAGCAGGAAACACTTAGCAAGAAACACAGAGCAGGAAGCACCGAGCAGGAAACTCTGAGCAGGAAACAAAGAGCAGGAAACACTGAGCAGGAAACACTGAGCAGGAAAACTCTACGCAGAAACACTGACCAGGAAAACACAGAGTAAGAGACGCTGAGCAGGAAGCACCAAGCAAAAACACTAAGCAGGAACCATTGAGTAGAAGCATCGAGCAGGAAGCACTGAGCTAAAACACAGAGTAGAAACCCTGAGCAGGAGTAAAAACAGAGCAGGAAGCACTGTGCTTGAGTCAAGACCAAGACAGGGACACTATTCCTATAGATATAGAGATATATATATAAACTGTTCAGTAGTGTAACGCATCACACAGAGCTAATAACCACACACTCGTTAATTCACTCTTCTTTTATTAATGCCACATGAACAACAAAATACTGCAGTTAATGTAGGCCTCACAGTAATTATTGTTGATGTTTGAAGCCTCTGTGCCACTTTAACTTATAGCACTGATAATTATCTCCACTAGAGAGGACGAGTGTTATTTTTCCAGGTTGATGAGACTGGGGTAAACACTGAGGGCTTTGTGATCAGCAGGGTTTTCATTCAGCCCATTGACCGAGCTGTCCAGCTCTTCATTCATAATTGAAGGCCATTAAATTCTGTGGTAAGTGGTTGTGGTTTAATTAGCCAGCCTGATGGCCTGAGCTCCTCACTACAAAGAGCAGAGTTTTAATTGAGTCATCATTTGGTGGGCAGACAGGGGGACAGTGATGTAACCCCACATCAGATCACCTTCAGTACACAGAGAGCCGGGGAAGGAGATTTCATGTATACGGTTGAGCGAATGCTTAGTGTATCCTGACTAGACCCAGTCCTGCCAATAGAAGAGTGGATATATGAGAAGTGTGTCTTTTTGCTGAGAGCTTCCTGATCTGTAGTCTCTGATTTGTTTAGTTTGTCTCTCTTTTCCTGATTGGTCATGGTAATCTTTATTTCTGGTGTCCACTGTTTCAGTGTTGACTGATCAGAACTATCAACTCCTGTTAGTTCTATAGTGGTTGATTTTCTGATCATATCTCACGATTTGTTCATTTACACCTCTTGCACTGGTTATTCTGTTGTCCTGTGTCCTGTAGAGAGGCAGTGCTGTTGCCTTTTAGCCAGTGACACTGTTATTTAGGGACAGATCTGGCAGATTGAGGATGCACGAGTGAAGCCAGGAATACACTGTGCAATTTTGGATATCTTGATCTTTGGTGGTTACTCACTCTGCATGTTTGACTTGTTTGTTGTATATGAGTCTTCAGTTTCTAACTCACACTGTACAAAAGAATTTGGTTTGACATGGTACTCATACTGCACTCTTACACAAATCAGGCAGCAGGTGCAAAGCAAGTAATAATGCCAACACTAACCCTAACCTTAAACCCTAACCCCTAAACCCTAACCCAAACAGGAATTAACTTAGAACCTGAGTTCCGCATTTTGCAGGCAGTTACATGCCTTTTCTAGGCTTCATAACTCATGATCAGAGTAACCTACAGGCATGATACAACTACAAGACTTACCCTGACTTATAATTTATGTGATGAATAAGTGAGTATTTAAACTCAGAAAACAGCTAAATTACATATATTTTGTGAATTAAAATTGAATTTAATCCCAGTTTAAATGCCGTAGCAGCCATCCATTGTACTAATCTGTCCACATGTACTTGTGCTTGAGAGGTTCCCAAACACAGGTGTTCCAAGCTTCTAGCGTGATACTCAAAAAGACTTCAACAAAGTATTAAGCAAAGTCTGTGAATTCTTATGTATGTATTATATTTGTGTTTTATTTGTAATAAATGTAGAAACATATCCCATTCTGTCATCATGAGGTATTGTGTGTAGAATTCATTTAAATGAATTTAATCAATTTGAGAATAAAGTTGTACCTTAACATGGTGTGCAAAAGAGAAGTGCTGTGAATACTTTAGCGATGCACTGTAACTCAACCACTGCTTTAAACAGTCAATACTGATAACTGGCTGCTTAAAGCTGTTGGCTTCAGCATTGATTTTAGTATTTTAAATTTTAGACTCAGATGATTTATTTACACAATCTGGAGAAGACTGCTGACCTGACAGTTGTCCAGAAGGCAATCATCAGCATTGCTGGTTGTTCTTAGAGTGCTGTATGAAAGCAAAGTAATGGAAAGTTGACTGGAAGGGGAAAATGTGATTGGAAAAGGTGCACGAGCATCAAGGCTTACCACAACCTTGAGTGGATTGACAAGTAAAGTCAATCCAAGGACTTGGGAGAGCTTCACAAGGTGTGAACTGAAGATGTTCTCAGAGCATCAAGAGCGACCAAGCAAAGGGGTTCCAGTGTGTTGGAGAGCAGAGAGAAGTTCAGCAACCAAGGCTGTGTTTCTCAAACTGTTCTTCTTGTGTTATCTTCTTGTACATCTCTATAATAGTCATGGTTCTCAGTGGAATCAAAATAGGTTCTTCTATGGCATCAATCAAGGAACCATTTGTACCACCTTTAGTTAACACTGTGTGTAAATGTTGAACCTCTCTTCTGCTGAATGGTTAAACATTTCCTCATTTAGTATTTTAGGCTGGCAAGGCACGTTATTGCTGGAGCAAACTCTGACTTTGCTCCTCATCTGTTTGGCAGCATATGTTCTGTCAACAGTGGAAACAGCGCCTCCTGTAAGCCAGTTGAGGTACTATCAGAGATTCTGGAGATTCAGAAACAGCCTCTAATGCTATCTAATCTAATGCTGGCATTGTAAGTGCCTTAGCACCATGACCAAGAGCCAAGCAGGTGCATCTCACTCCTATCTGTATCATAGAAAGTCGCTGCAGGGGTAGGCCCAGCTTTGAGCCATTTTTGGCCTTGGTACCACTTCGCACATCTGTCATACTCCAAGTAGAACCATCAGTGCGTGCGTGTGTGTGTGTGTGTGTGTGTGTGTGTGTGTGTGTGTGTGTGTGTGTGTGTGTGTGTGTGTGTGTGTGTGTGTGTTTTCTCTCATTAGCAGTTTCTTTATGAGGTGTTCATGACAGCTCTCCCTCTCACATCTCAGCGCAGGTGAGATTTCAAATTGTTTCTCATTTGGAGAGATTTCAGCAAACCTCTGCCAAAGTACTGCCCTGAAACGTCGGCAGTGTGCAAGGTAACAGGTAAGGTAGTGTGAACGGTAGTGTTTTTGATGCTTCTGCATGATGTACATTCCCCTGTGTGCCAGTGTGTGTAATGTGTCTCCAGGCACATTTTAATCCTTCGCGTTCTGTGTTGACATGCATGAGTGTCGTGGAGCTGTAAGTCGGCCGAACCTCGCCCCACCTTTGTAGTCTCTGCAGACCAACAACGGATTTGTGCACCTGCTGTGCTTTTGGCTTTTATCTCCATCTGTGGATATGCTTCTTTATGTCACCATAATTGCTTCTTCTTTTGATCTTACACAAACATATGATCTAAGCAGTCCTTCACTGAGCCTAGATTGCATGATACATCAAGCAGTGCTTTTTGCAAACCCTAAGAAATGGCCATCATGGTCATTTTCAACAAAAGCATTGTGTATTTTGATGATTTGATTAACCTTTCATGAATTAAAGCGAGCTGGGTTCTACTAAATACCCAATGTAGACATTATTTCCTTTCAGTGGTAATCTTGATACATTTTCAATTCTGAACATTCAGAATGTGAATGGAAATTTAATGACATGAATTTGCAAAAACTGATTATACCACTTCCCTTAGGGTTGACCACCAAATCACTTTCTCAATCCTGGTCCCTGAGGCACCCCTGCCCTGCACGTCATAGCTTTAACACACTCCCTCTGACTCTAAAGGCTTGTTAATGAGCTTAATCATCCAATATGCAGGGTAGGGGTGCCTCCAGGACTAGGGTTGAGAAACACTGACCTAAATATCAAGGGCCTATGTAGAGTAATTGTCATTACATACTGTAATGTTGGTTTCAAAAGTACATATACTATATGGCCAAATGTTTGTGGACACTCTTTACTTATTGTAATTAAGTTCAGAGGTTAGCAAAGTTAGGAGTGAAGAGTGGACCAGCCTGGTCTCAAAAGGAATTTATACATATGTGACTAATTATACAATACATGGTATTATAATTTGAACCACAATTTACTAATTTAATGCAGGAATAAAACAATTTGAGAATTTATTTTTAATTTGAGAATTTATTTTTAATCTAAGTTGCTGCATCATGGTGTTAACAAAATAGATCTATGTGCTTTTGTTCCCATTTTATACTTTATTATATATTTGTTGAAAATGTGCTCAAATTCTGGTATTTAGTTTATTTTGCAAATGTGTTAAATATGCTGCATGACTAATGTACCACTAACCAATCATTCATTCATTCATTTTCTGAACCGCTTATTCCTGAATAGGGTCATGGGTGAGCCAGTGCCCAGCCGGCAACTAACCAATCAGTATCATCTAAAACATTTGATTAATTATTGATGACAGGATAGTGCTGTTGCCTCACAGCAAGAAGAACCTGGGTTCAATCCCTGGGTGGGGCGACCTGGGAAATTTCTGTGTGGAGTTTGCATGTTCTCCTCTGGATACTCCGGTTTCCCCCACAGTCCAAAAACATGTGCAGTAGGTGAATTGGTGACTCTAAAGTGGACCTGAATGTTTGAGTATGAGCCCTACAATGGAGTAGCTCCCTGTCTAGGGTTGTTTCCTGTCCTTGGTTTTTTTTTTTTTTTTTTTTTTTTCTATTAAGGGGCACATGGAGGGCAATGTGGGTTAGAGGGGTATAAAGTCTCCCAGCATTGCGCTGTGGAGCAGTGGAACTGTGTTCTCTAAAACGATCCAGTACTTCAATACTTTGGGAAAGAGTTGCAGAGTTAAGGTAGAGGTGTGGTGATCTTGTACCTGAATGCAATCAAATCTTTGCAGCAGTGTCTGACAATCTAGTAGAAAGCCTTCCCTGGACAGTGTCTCCATACTTTTGTCCATTTACATGTAAGTTATTCTTGTCTGTTATTTTAACAGGAGTTTGTTTTTGTTTTACATTTTGTTGATTTTATTAAAATTCACATCAAAAGAAATGGTTGGATATGATTGGGTGTGTATACTGTATGAGTTGATGCACATATCTGATTGGGGCGTGTATGAGCCGATATATGTGATTTTGTGTGTGTGTGTGTGTGTGATCTGAGGGATATATCCCTATATCTGACTGGGTATGTGTATGTGCTGCGGTGCTGCTACCTAAATGTTCTTCGTTGACGAATGAGTAATACCCTATATGAGTACTTCTACTTGAGTAACTGAATTTGTAAAACTTAAGATTATCAGCCGAATAATAAGACAGTGTTATGACTTGGGTTAAGCCCCTGCAGTGGTCTTAAACAGTATGGTCTCACTTTACCACCCCTATCAGTGGGCTGCTGACCCAGTGAGCTGTGGCACCAGCATATCACTTCTGACCTCTCGCTGTTCACTTTCTCCCCTTCAAAACCTCCTCTGACACCAGGCCGGGGGGTGAGAAGACAAGACGAGATCTGACAGGCAAAGCACGCAGGGAGCAGCCAAAACTACAAGCGCTGACACTCTGAGATTGATTGATTGTGTCTGTCTTGGCTCAAACACGAGGCGGCACTCACCAGGACAAACTCAACACTGCATGCGCCACTTGTCCCGATGCGCCACTTTGCCTCTCTCCCCACTTTTCTCTCACTCTCTCACACACACACATTGTGATTATTACATTACTGCCAGGCTCCTCACCCTCTGTCAGCAGCAGAGTGACAGCAGCGAGGAGCGGGACAAGGTCAGTGGAGAGCTCACAGGCTAACCAGATTACAGAGAAATTACGAGAGTAGGCAGTCCGACATCAGTGCCTATGAAATGAGCTCCAGTATGTGTATGGCAAACCTTAGGGCTATGGCCTATCTTCACTTAGGCTGCTGATGTAGGATCTCGTGTGTGTGTGTGTGTGTGTGTGTGTGTGTGTGTGTGTGTGTGTTCTCACATTAAACTGGTGATATCGCATTCCTTGTAGATTTCCTCCTCTGGAATGGTCATTGGAAGGCCACTGAACGTGATGGAAAGGACGATGAAACCTGACGATAAAGTATGCCACGTGAGAGCCGAACGCAGTGGCGCTTTTCTCCACCCAACCACCTGCCATCTTCTCAAGGTTAACACGCTGGCTTGTCTAACTTTGCCGACCCTGAAGTTTCTCCTGTCTCCATTCTTTCCCTGCGCGTTGTCATACCTTACTCATCCGAGCTGAACGTGAAGGCCACACACACACACAGGCAGCTCGTCTTTTTCTGTGTCTTAAATTCATATCTACTGCTTTTGTGTTCTGCACAGGAACACAAGGTGAAGGTGGAGTGGGCTAAGGTGACAGATTACTAAAGACGATAAAAACAACAACAAAAGCCCCAAGCGTCGCCTTGTTGAGTCACTAAAGCAAAAATGTTTTTTCTTTTCAAGCTTTTGCCTGAAACCCTTTTCCAGGAATGACGAATGCTTGATTGGGAAAGTCGTAAACAGGAGAGTAGAAAGCATAAGCTGGGTAAAAGCCAGCCCTGACCTACATGATTTTGGCTCTTGCATCTTGCAGCACTGTACAACAGGGTCACCCACCCTCATCCTGGAGTAGATTCCTGCAGGTCCAACCCAAGTCCAACCCAAATCTAACACACCACATTCAGTCAATCAAACTTATGGAGGCAATAATTAGTTGGATCAAGTGGGGTGGATTAGGATTCAATCTAAACACTACAGGAAGGTAGCTCCCCAAGAGTAGGGTTGTATCTGACTGATTATATGAGGTTGTCCTGATGTTTGTGCTTTCCATTGTAGCAGTGGTTAGAAGAAGGGCTGCACCAGCAACATTAAGGATCTGACAGACCTACACGAACCACTATGAATTGTACTATATGCAGACTGACCCAACAGCAACGTTTGCTGACATTCAGTGAACAGTGATGCCTTCCATGAGTCATTCTTTTAGTTCCAACACCATTGACAGACCAATGTGACAGCTTTTATGCAGTCACTCAGAATAGTAACCAATGAACCAGTATGTGGAGACACTATGGTCAGCACCAAGATCAATGGTTTGTTGTCACACATCACATGTCCAGAAGGCCTGGGGTCATGATCTGGAGTGAAAATTCATACAATGCCAGATCTTCATTACAGGCACTTTGACAGTCAAACATTATGTTAATGAGGTCCTGCAACCAGTAGTCCCACCATTTCTGAAGACACATGCTATTCCAACCGGACAGTGCTCCTCAACATACCGTAGCTTTGAAGATACTATGCCATGGCCAGCTGCATTGCCAGAACTATTTGATTGAAAATGTGTGGGATGCTATTGAACGTACTATCAACACCACTCATACCACAAAATCTGCTGGAACTGAGTGAGAATATTCAGGCTGCATGGGATGGATTAACACAGGACACCATTAGGAACCTCTGCAACTCCATGACAAGATGCCATACTGAGAAACACTACTTCTGTATGTGTAACTCAATAAACATCAGTCTAAAATTTTCATTATTTATTGTTCCTGGTAACATTTAACTTCCTTCCCAATAGTATTGCAATCCCACACTTGGGGACCTGGAACAGTGCTTGTAAGAAAAGAGCCTTTGACTATATTTAGCTGGAGGGAAACAAAGAGCCACACCTGAAACCATTCTCCCCCACAGTGGCTGAGGTACCAAAGTGCCTCAAGCATCCCAGGAAGGTTAACTGGAAGCCAATGCAGAACTGCATTTTTTCTTTATTTTCTCTCTGGTATTAAGGCAAAGTGCTCTGCCAATCTGGAAGACTCAAGCTTGAGTCCATACCAAGCAGGCCAGCACCTCACTGCATTGGAAAGCGCTCAAAGACCCCTGATTTAAGCTTGTAATAAACAAGCGTGTAATAATCAGGTTCTTTGATGTCTTTCCAACTGGCTTTCTTTGTTTTTGTGTGATTGTGTTCTGTCTGCCCTCACTGTGCAAGTACCTCATACCAGGCACTTGTTCAGCTGACCCCTGACACGTGCTCCCTCGAGGTGGCAAACATCATTTTCGGCACAATCGAGTTAGAGTGCAGATTACGTTTGCATATTCAGCAGCTCGCCCTCCTCTCTCCACACTGTCCCAAATCACCGTTGAAGGAGAGAAGCAAAGCAGTCGAGCTCATGTTTATACATGTAAATATACATTTGTATATCTGGGGTTATCAGTTTTGGTCCAGGAGGGCCTACGTCCAGCATAGTTTGGTTCTGAATTGGACGAGTGTTGTAAAACTGCGTGTTACAGAGTGTGTTAGGTAAAAAACTGTAAATCAGTAAAGGGACTTCACACGAAATACAGGTTCTTTAAACTTGAAAATGGTTCTTCACACTCACACATCTTGCGAAATGGGTCAAATTAAAGCTTCTGAGGATGTGGATCATCTCTGGCATTGCTCCAAAAGGCTTCTTCTGGGTATTTATTTACAATTTTCCGAGTCACATGTTCTTTCCCAGCCTGCAGCACACCTGATCCAAGCAATCAGAAGACTGCTACAAAATACAAAATACAGACAAAACATTACAATTACCACACACACTCATTATCCAATATTTAAGGGTGTACTGGAAACTCAATGAAGGTAGTCTCAGACACGCTTGTAATGGAAGAAGTGGGTGGATCTACCAAATGAGTAAGTGAGTCTGGCTCTACCGCCGTACTGCCAGCAGCAGCAATACAGCCCAGAGCCACAGTAGACGCACAGCCCATTGCCAGAGTTCTTGCATAGTGCCACAGAAGCAGAAGCATTTACCCCAGCTAGAGCAACAGAAGCACAACACAGACCTAAAGCAGTGGCTCCATGGCCTAGAGACTTAGCCCAAGCAGCATAGGCCAGAGCCAGAGCAGCAGCACAGCCCAAAGCCAGAGCAGCAAAAGCAGAGCCCAATGTCACACCAGCAGCACAGTCCATAGCCGGAGCAGCAGAATAACAGCATAAGACCAGAGCAGAAGAATAACAGGCCAAGACCAGAGCAGAAGAATAACAGGCCAAGACCAGAGCAGAAGAATAACAGGCCAAGACCAGAGCAGAAGAATAACAGGCCAAGACCAGAGCAGAAGAATAACAGCCCAAAGCCAAATCAGCAAAAGCAGAGCCCAAAGCCACACCAGCAGCATAGCCCAGAGCAGCAGAATAACAGCCCAAGACCAGAGCAGCAGGAGCACAGCACAGAAGTTGAGCTGCAGCAAAGCCCAAAGCCACAATTGCAGCAGCACCGCCCATAGACAGAGCAGCACCAGCATACTGCTGCACCACTACACCAAATCTTAGGCTCCTCCACCTGTCAAATCCCACTTCTACCCCTGGGCCTAATTAATGTCTTTAATGAATGTCTTTTAATGTTTTTTTTTATGAGTTGAAATTTGTTTGAAGTTTGTTTTTAATCACTCTTGTTGTTGAGGCTGTGTTATGATAAGAATGATAGATTTAGTGTTAAATCTATAAACCGATAGATGTTCAAATCAACGAGGAAATGTTCACTCACCTTCACCTTCACTTAACACCTTTCAGCACACTTCATTTCATTCTATGTACTAAGGTTATACACCAGTCAGCCATAACATTAATACCATCTCTTTGTTTCCACACTCACTGTCCATTCGATCTGCTCTGCTTCCCATACAGGAGCACTTATCTACAATTACAGAGTATACAGGCTAATTACAGACTGCAGTCCAGGGGTCACCACCCCTGCTCCCGAAGAGCTACCTTCCTGCAGACTTTAGATTTAACCTGAATTCACCCACCAGATCCAATTAATTACAGCCTTGAAAAGTTCCTGATTGGCAGAATGGGGTGAATGGGGTGTGTAAGATTTGGGTCGAGTTGAAACCTGCAGGAAGGTAGCTCTTCAGGAACAGGGTTGTTGACCCCTGCTGTAGTCCATTTGTTTCTCTGCATACCTCCTTTCACCTGACATTCTCAGCACTGCAGTGAATCAGACACAGCAGTGCTGCTGGAGTGTTTAAACACTGTGTGCCCTTGTTTCTGTGCAGTATCGCTGTTACTGTTTCATTGTCGAAGACAACAACATATACATATAGAACATATACATGTAGAAAAAAAACCTGCAAATCAAAAACTTTGATATTAATAACTATGAGAGTTTTGAATTGATCAGTCTTCATCAGTCCCTATTGAGTGCAGTCTCTCATTTGTTCCACCTTGGTCCCCTCCTCTCTCGAAGTGAGTGCAAGTGGCTCTCCAATGGCTGCAGAAATAGCAGTGCCTGTAGATGCACAGTCAGCCTCAGCTATGGAAAGTGCTCTAAAGAAAGGCAGATACACCACAGTTAAGCCAACTAGTCCATGGGACTGTGGGTGGACCAGTTCAAAATATCTATGTTGTGGACAGGAAGGGACAAATGCAATCAACTTTCAGTGGAAGCAGGATGAATTCTGCTGCTCTCATTGTCTTCCTTTAGTCCTTCAGTCGTCACACGATGCTACCCACAGCTTGCTGTTGGCTGGATATTTCTGGTTGGTAGATTATTCCAAGTCCAGCAATGAAGCTATGGTTTTTAGAAACTCCAGCAGCACTGCTGTGGCTGATCCACTGGTACCAGGTCTCTCCCCCGGTTTGTTTCAAACAAAGCAGAGCTAAACATAGTGGACAGACAAGTGTGGGGACAAAACACAGTTTTTAGCTGGGAGTTAAATCATCATTAAACCGATATAACAGCAGTAGTTCTGCCTGAATATATGCTTAGGCTCCTCTACAGTACTACTTTGGTCCCTGAGGACTGGACTGGAACACACTGCTCTGCATTTCCATATGCAGACATGCAAAGGCCAAACAGGCGCACATTAAACAGCCTTGACCAAACATCCAAAGACCCTTCACTGGTACTTTTTGCTATTCTAACTTCGACAATTACTTGATGCGCAATGCAGGCTGGAGTGCTGTCATATCTATAGTCTCTCCATACAGTTTTAATAAAACAACTAAACTGCAGTTGTGTGATGTGCCATAAATCACTCATTTTCTCAGAGCTGACGACTCTGTGGGCTTTTTCAACAAGCTTTAGAGGCCATTGCTGTGTGTGTGTGTGTGTGTGTGTGTGTGTGTGTGTGTGTGTGTGTGTGTGTGTGTGTGTGCGCGCACGCATTGAAGGCAGTACCGAAGCATCTCGTCTTGCCTTGGCTCTCTTATGAAAGCTTTATTGGATTCCGCCATCCCTGGAGGGAAAACGCTTTAAATGTCTCTGCAATTATACCTCTAATAACAGCACCGTGCTCTCGGGCCAAGCCCGGGCCCGACAGAGATAAGGAACTGCAAGTTACTCAGTCAATATGGGGGCTATTAATCTCTGTCACCTGCCTGTCAGGACGACTGGAGGAAAAACAGCGGCGTCTCTTGACCCACGCGCAGGGACCTGCCACTGCCGAGGCTTTCAGTGAAGTTGCTACGTGCGTGTGGCTCCTTCAGGCCCCTATGGGGACCCGCTTTATGCAGGCATCGTCCTTCAGAGGCACGGGAGATTATTACTTGTTACACTTTTTTGTCTCAGGCCGATTTAATTGCATCTCCGAACGTCACCCGTCTCCATCTGCCCCATTCTGGAAACATGGTCTCACACTCGGTGTTAAGAGCACTTAAAACACAAATGCAGGATGTGTCACTTTGATGATGTGCAGCCTATTAAAACGTAGTATCATACACACTTTCTCTCTTCACAGAATTCTCTCTTTTCTCTTTCTCAATTTCTCTTTTTTTTTTTACCTGTCCCCTTCTCTCTCTCTCTCTTTAGTTCGCTCATCTTTATGTCTTTTCCTCTCCTAGCTATATTCTATATATATACACACCTTTGTCTCATCTTCTGTCAATCTATAACCATCTCTCTGTCCTTCTATCTCTCTCTCTCTACGTTGTTTGTCACTCTCTTTCTACCTGTCTCTCTGGCCTGCAGGACTTGGACCTTCATTCTGTGTCAGGCCAGGTTTTTTATAAATGTTGTGTAAAAGTTTTAAATAAATCTGTTTGAAGGGATGGCCGGACACAGTGTGGAGAGACAAAGTGGGGGTGGGGATGGACAGGCGACAGACGACCTGTAAGAAGGGTGATGTGTGAGCTGGCCCTACTGGGAAGGTCTGGTGATATCCAGTGGAGAATTTACATGGAATTTTAGAGGTGAATGCCCTTGTGTCTATTATTAATCCAGATGTCTGTCACATCTGTGCTCAGAGAAAGGTTTTTTCAGTGATTCTTGTACTGCTCATGGATGAGCTCCCTTGTTTATGAAGTGTGGGGTGGATTTTAGCCCTTGTGTTTTTATAGTTGGCTCTGGGTACATTCAGAAGGGGCATGTTAAACTGCTTAAATTCATAGCTGGTGAAGCAAAACTGGCAATTTACAAATCCTGGGGAAATAAAATGGAGAACGGGTCAGGTCAGGAGGTCCTGCCACTGTTCATGACCATTGTAAAATCAAGGATCAGGTTTGAATTCGTTTTTTACAGGGCCATGGGTAGAATTGAGATGTTAGAGCTGTAGTGGTGCTATGAAGCTCTCTCTGCCATCCTCTGTCTCTCAATCTCTCTCATATATATATATATATATATATATATATATATATATATATATATATATATGTGTGTGTGTGTGTGTGTGTGTGTGTGTGTGTGTGTGTGTGTGTGTGTGTGTGTGCTAGTCATGTAGACATTTGTATTGATTGTTATATACAGTAGTTGTAATCTATGTTGTGTTCTCACCATTCTGTTCCCCTCTCTCTGTTTTTAGCTTTCTCACTGTCTCATTAGCACTGTCTCGTTAGTTCTCTCTCTCTTACTTTCTCTCTCACGCTTTCTTTTTATCTCTCTCTCTCTCTCTCTCTCTCTCTCTCTCTCGCTCTCTCTCACTCTCTTGCTCTCTCTCTCACTCTCTCTATCCTTCTATCTCTCATTCCCTCCACCTTTCTCATATTCTCTCATCCTCCTGTACCTGAGAAGGTGCACACTTTACCTCTTTGTGTTATTCTTTCTTGAAGATCAGATTCCCATCACTGCTCACTTTTTTCTCTGTAACCTTCCTTCCTTTTTTCTTTTTTTCTTTTTTGATGAAAGGAATCTGATTTGAAACGGCTTCATGCTGGGATGGTGCATTTCGATGTCCAGGTCACACAGACACTGAAAGGCATCTCCAGCGTGGGCTGGGAAAAAGAGCTAACACAGAGACAGAGGGAGGGTGGGGTGAAGGGAGGTAGATGGTTGAAGTGTTCACAAAACAACATCCTACCCACCTTGGCACAGATGTTATGAGGCTTGTCAAAGAGAGAGAGAGAGAGAGAGAGAGAGAGAGAGAGAGAGAGAGAGAGAGAGAGAAAGAGAGACAGAGAGAGAGACAGAGAGACAGAGAGAGAGAGAGCAGTTTAAGGTTCTACAGAGTCGAGAACTGACCCCTGAAGATTGCCCTCAGTCACTGCTCTGTGCGTAAACTTTATATAATTTTGTTATGATTGAACCATTATTTAATATAATGAAATAATAAAAATAACTTTGTTACAGCAGTACATTTTTATATTACATTGGTAAAGAAATGTGAATAAAATAATCCCAAAAGCGTTTATAAACAAATGTATTTTATACATTTAATTGATTTATTTATATAATTGTCAGACCACAGGATATAAATAAAATTGTCCAACTAAAAGAAAAACGTTAACATTAAACTGTCTGAATAGCATTAATGAGGCCAGTGTTGTGGAGGAAAACTTATGTTATCTTAATGTTTTTGTTGAACTCTTTCCTGCATGGTGGTCACTACAGTGGACAGTTATTTAAAAGTCATTTTTATAGTCTGAAGGGTTTCTGGAGACTCAATCTAATTTATTTATTTATTTATTTAAAAACACCAAACAGTGGACTGTGATTCATTATTTACACTGCCAAGGTAAGACCCTTCCATTGGATTATTACTGCATTAGGTTTATAATTATGTTTCAGCTTGCAACAAGCTATTTATCCCTAACTGATGCAGTGAGTAGCTTCTTATTTCTTAAACAACAATTTGTTAACAAAGACACGTCCTGTGGTTTCTCAATTGTGGGAAAGATGTTAATCTGTTTCCGAAGGGTAACATTATTGGCATAAACCAGCGAAAGCATCTAAATAGATTTTTGAAACTTTTAAAGTCGGGTTAAGAACTGTCCAACACATTATGTAAAAGTGGAAGGACGGAGGAAAAACGTCATCAAAATCGTAGAAAACAAATCAAGCAAATCAAAATGTAGAAAAACAACAGTAGAATTCAGGGATCTGTTTAATAGTGAAACCCACAATGCAAAGGGAACTGAAGGGATTGGGACTAAACAGCCGTGTAGCTTTAAAAAAACATTTATCAGGGAGACTAACGCTTCAGTTTGCTAGGGAGCATAAAGTTTGGACTCTGGAGCAGTGGAAGAAGGTCATGTGGTCATGTGGAATAGAAGCAGCTGAATGATGCACCCATTATGCCTCAAGCCTCCCGTACAAGCCTGTGGGCCCAGTGCTATGATCTGGGGATGCTTTTGGTCAGGTCTAGGTTCAGTAACGTGCCCAAAGCATGAGGTCAGCTGACTATCTAAATATACTGAATGACCAAGTTAGTCCATAAATGGATTTTTTTTTCCATGATGGCACGGGCATATTCCAAGATGACAACGCCAGGATTCATCGGGCTCAAATTGTGAAAGAGTGGTTCGGGGAGCATGAGAAATCCTTTTTACACATGGTTTGTCCACCACAGAGTCCAAACATGAACCCTTTTGGGAATCTTTGGGATGTGCTGGAGAAGACTGTGCAGTGGTCCAAATCCCCCTAATCAATACGAGATCTTGGGGGGAAACGAATGCAATTCTGGACAGAAATAAATGTTGTGACATTGCAGAAGGTTGTGGAATCAATGCCAAAGCAAATGCATGCATAATCAAAAGCTGTCCAATGAAACATTAGTGCATGTTACCTTTTATTTTGGCCAGGCAGTATACTTTATATATTTGTTCTACCTCATTGAAATTTCCCTTTTACTTCATTTATTTGTAAAATGAAAAACTTGAATTGTTCCATTCATTGGGCTGTTAAAGCAAAGTCACTTGTAGGTGACACTTGTAGGTGAGTGGACACATGAATAACACTTAAACACAAAAAAATCCAAAGGCAATTCAATAATTTATCAACCTGATAGAAGAATAAAATCATTTGGGAACAAATCCTGATTCATGTTGTGATGTGTGATGTGTGATGTGACTTCTAACCTAACACAAGGTAGGCTTTCAGCAAGTGTGTGTGTGTGTGTGTTAGTGTGTGTGTGTGTGTGTGTGTGTGTGTGTGTGTGTGTGTGTGTGTGTGTGTGTGTGTGTCAGAGTGACAGTGGCAAACAGGGGTGTATAAATGTTTCAGTGCTACTGTTCCATATAGTCTTGAAAAAGGGTGCTTTTATTTTTGTGACTGACTGGAGGCCAAACGCACAACAGCTTCTGACACCATGGGATCACAAATCACTCCTTCAGTCACATACACACGTACTATCTGAGTGTTTGGATTGTGTAATACTGAAGCCTGCTAATGTTAAGCTTTACTCCCTTTAACATGGCAGACTGATTGTCGTATTATTCTTTAGTAATAACAGAAATGAGTTATTCTTCATTTATATCTCATAGGACTGACGAATGGAAGCTGAGTCGCTCCTGGGCGTTTAACCCAGATCTTTGGTAAGAAAAAAGATCATCTTGTAACTGTTATATTTTAATAAAGGGGCTGTATTCTTAGCATTCTAAGCAGAAGGCTGAATATATACACAGATATTGTCCATTCTAACTACATCATTATAGGTATCTGTACATGTCTGAACAGCTGTATTCTGCATCTGTATTCAGTAGTAAGCTAGAAGTGGGCACAGCCTACCTCTGAACATAATCAAATTTTGTATTAATACATTTCACTTATGCAGCTCTAAACCAGGTGTGTGCGCCCCCCAGGGGTTGAAAATGCAACTCTACTGCTATATATATATATATATATTTAATAGCTTCTAATTAATTAGAGTATTTTTAATCAAGTCCCACCCCCCATATATATATATATATATGGGAGGGTGGGACTTGATAAAAAAATAATCTAATTAATTAGTAGCTATTAATTAATTGAAATTAATCACATTTATCGCATTTCAATATTTAACATGGGAAATATTTTTTTAAGTTTGGTTGATGAATGAATCAATGAACATAAGCTTAAATGTCAAAATCTTGTTTATTTTCCCACCAGTCTACTACACAGACCAATGGATGAGTGAAGAAAACAGAGCAAACAGTTTTCAGAACACTGGAAATTCTGACCAAAAACTCCCCAGGCCTCTGCCACAGCCATAAAGTCCTCTGCACAGGCATCTCCATAGTGCCTAGAAGTGGTCTTCTGCATGCTTAAAGCAAATGACTGGATCTTCCATTCATCATCTATAATATGAGCTGTCACACCAAGATAATTCTTGTTGCTAACAGAGGTCCAGTGATCCCCAGTCAGAGCCACATTTGTGGCACTCTTCACAATAACCTGTTTTTCTTCCCTTTCCTCATCATACAGCTGCTGGATTTTTATCCACATCGTCTTTCTGGACGGCAGTTCGTAACTTGCATCAGCTGACGCAATCTGCAGCGTCTCCTGTAACCCTTTATCTTCGACCACAGAGAGTGGTCTACAGTCCACAGCAATCCATCTCGCCAGTGAATTGGTCAATTTGTCTGACGTGGACTTTGACATTTTGTTTCTGAATGTGAACCCCCGACATGTGGTCGAGTGTTGACTGGCGACACTGTTTGCTCGTACTAGGAACGCTATCACATTTAGCAGCTAAGTTAACATTACTGACCTGCGCAGCAGCCCCATGTTTTGCGTTGCGGTGGTAACGAAGGGTGGAAGTGCTCCTGTGATAAGCAAACTCCTTCCTGCATAAAGGGCAAATAACAACATTTTTGTTTGTACTTCTATCTGGAAGTTTCTTGTCTTTAAATTTTCCATCCACCAGCGTAGTCTCTTCCGTCATCTCCATCATCTGCATCACATTGTGCGTCGATATATATGCCAGGAACTCGTGCACTGACAAACCTTCTACGGTGCAAAGTGCGATTAAAATGCATTAGGTTTTTTATTTCGTTATTTTCCTTGTAATTAATTAATAGAAATTAACGCATTAAAGTCCCACCTCTAATATATATATATATATATAATTTGGGAGACAGTTATGGAAAGACCACTGTAAAGTTTTCTAAACCAGCATCTTTACATGTTTGACAGCTATTACATTCCAGTGTCAGTTGAATTCCAGTTCAAGTACACCTCATTCTACTTTATGTGGTTCTGATTTTATGATCACCTGAACCAAATCTTATTTAATGAGGAAAAGTATAAAAAGGACACAGCTGTGGTCATCACTATTCTCTGGCAATAGAATATGACAAGCTGGAGGGCAAAAAAGGTGCAAGAAATAGCTCAAACATAATTGGTTTAAAAAAAAAAATCTATTGACCAAAAGAGTTGAGAAGAAAAGTTTTGAGTGAGGAAAAGAAGGGCTCAATTCGGCTTTACTGGCAGAGGGATACAGTGAGCGTCATGTCACTTCCGTCCTTAAAAAGTCCAAGATGGCAATTCATTACAACAAGGTCAAGCAGCAGACATTGGGGACAACAAAGCTAAAGACCGACAGAGGACACAATCCACTCTGACCAGGATGACTGTCAACTTACTCGAATGTTAGTCAGCCACTGCAGAATGACATCGAATGACCCTCAGAAAGAATGGCAAATGATAGCTGGGGTGAAGGGCATGACAAAGCAGTTTGAAAAAGGTTCTTTGAGGCAGGGCTCAAGTCACGTAAAGCTAGAAAAAAGCCCTTCATCACTGAGAAGCAAAGAAGAGCCAGGCTGAAGTTTGCAAAGGACCATGAGGATTGGAGAAAGGTCTGCTTCTCTGAAGAGTCCAATTTTCAGCTTTGCCCCACACCTGGTCATCTAATTGTTAGATAGAGACCTGGAGAGGCATACACGCCACAATGTCTTACACCCACACTGTGAGATTTGGTGGAGGATCACTGATGATCTGGGGATGCTTCAGCAACCCTGGAATCTGGTAGATTTGTCTTTGCCAAGGACACATGAATCGAGCCTCGTAAAAAGGTTATCCTGAAAAAAATCTTGCATCCTTCGGCTCCGGCAATGTTCCCCAACTCTGGGGACTATTTATTTCCAACAGGACAATGCTCAATGCCACACAGCTAGGTCAATCAAGGTGTGGATGAAGGACCACCAGATCAAGACCCTGTCATGGCCAGGCCAATCTCCAGACCTGAACCCCACTGAAAACCTCTGGAATGTAATCAAGAGGAAGATGGATGGTCACAACCCATCAAACAAACTTGGATATATTTGTACCAGGAGTGGCATAACGTCATAACGTCAAAACACTGCATCTTTTTCATCATTTTGATCATTTCCCATTTTCTGCAAATCAATGCTCCAAATGACAATATTTTTATTTGGAATTTTGGAGAAACGTGGTCAGTAGATTATAGAATAAAATAACAATGTTCATTTTATTCAAACATTTACCTATAAATAGTCAAATCTGATCATTTTGCAGTGTTCTCTTAATTTACCATCATTTAACAAACTTTTAGTTTATGGTCATTCTTGAGGTCATGACTTGCCCGGAGTGGGTTTAAAGCTGCTCTAGAATGGAAGAATGTGTTTAGCTCAGCATAGCTGAATAATGAAGGTTTGATATGTGGAAGTGACACACCATGAATCTCAGACACTGAGAACACAATCTGATGTGTTCTCAAATCCACACAACAGGACCGTTCCAAACCCTAATCTGATCCAAGCTGCGGAATTCTTTTTCATTTTGGATTAGTGAGTACATGTATACACACTCTATCATTCACCAAAAGGTACATCCCTGTGAGAGTCCTTGCTATGCAAACCAGGCCTTCTGTCCTCAGGTTTCTCAGATGGCACCATCTGGAAAAGTGTAACTCAAACACTATGAGCCCGGAAGCTAAAGCAGGGAAGTCAGCACCTCCAGGGAAAGTACCGTTCGAGTAAGCGCCATGGTTATCCACAAAGACTAGCCAACCAGCTTTAACATCTCTTCCTCTCTCGCCGCACCAAGAAGAGGACAACACTTTCTTAACACAAGAAACAATTGTCTTGACTGATAAAATCACTGCAGTGTGTTCAGGTAGACGCTGGTAAGCCACAACTCAGACAGCCCACACACATTTGAATGTACTGACATATAACACAATACACTGCGTGTCCAAATGTTTATGGACATGTCTTCTAATTAATGTATTCAGCTAATTCAAGTCGCACCTATTGTTGACACAGATGTGCAAATGCACACACAGCTTGTCTAGGGCCTGTAGAGAAGTACTGCCAAAGGACTCTCTGGAGCACAATAACACGAACCTATTGGCACAATGTATAGTGCCAGGTGTGGGATAGGCTGATTTAAAGTGGACATCAAACACTAAATGTGGCACAATTTATAAGATAGACTCCCAATCAAAAAATTTTTTCATATGATTAACACTGTCAGTGAAACAAAATTAAAAATAACAAACAATCTATGTGAATCTATGCTGAAGTTTGCAAAGGACCATGAGGATTGGAGAAAGGTCAGCTTCTCTGAAGAGTCCAATTTTCAGCTTTGCCCCACACCTGGTCATCTAATTGTTAGATAGAGACCTGGAGAGGCATACACACCACAATGTCTTACACCCACACTGTGAGATTTGGTGGAGGATCACTGATGATCTGGGGATGCTTCAGCAACCCTGGAATCTGGTAGATTTGTCTTTGCCAAGGACACATGAATCGAGCCTCATACAAGGTTATCCTGGAAAAAATCTTGCATCCTTCGGCTCCGGCAATGTTCCCCAACTCTGGGGACTATTTATTTTTCCAACAGGACAATGCTCAACGCCACAAAGCTAGGTCAATCAAGGTGTGGATGAAGGACCACCAGATCAAGACCCTGTCATGGCCAGGCCAATCTCCAGACCTGAACCCCACTGAAAACCCCTGGAATGTAATCAACAGGAAGATGGATGGTCACAACCCATCAAACAAACTTGGATTTATTTGTACCAGGAGTGGCATAACGTCATAACGTCAAAACACTGCATCTTTTTCATCATTTTGATCATTTCCCATTTTCTGCAAATCAATGCTCCAAATGACAATATTTTTATTTGGAATTTTGGAGAAACGTGGTCACATATACATCTAACAAGTGTAGTGCCATCTTGTTCTAGCAGGCTTTGTGATGTCATCAGGGTGGTTTCATGAAAACACTAGTTTACATAGGCCACCTATTAGCATGCATTACCTACAGAATCTCAGTGGATAAAAAGAAAAGCCCACCCAAAAATTGCTGCAAATACTTTTGTATTGCCCCTGGATGTAGCAATGAATTTTATAGCGGAAAAAAAAACAAAGATAGATGGCCCATTTTCATACATTGCCTCTTAAATCAAATGTAGTTCTCTGTCAATGCTGTATGCCATGAATACACCAAAGAACAGGTGAGGAGCCGGATATAATCGCAGGGTACTTTATTAGCAAAGACAAACCAAAAGACATGAAAACAAATAAGAGCACAGCACGCTGACATGAAACAAGCACAAAAAATACAAATGAAGACTGAAACAGGGCCATAAAGGACCATAAATCCCAACATATTTAATTCAGTAGAAAAGCTGTGGAGCAGTGGAACTGTGTTCTCTGGAATGATGGAGCTCCATCCAATGTGTTTGAGACAAGCTGGGGTGGTGATCATTCAGCATCCTGACCTCATTTGTTCTTAAATACAATTAAATCCTCACAGCAAAGTAGAAAGCCTTCTCTGGACAAGCTTTTTAAGACCCAGAAGAAACAATCAATGAGCAGATGTCCCAATACTTTTGTCCATATAGTGTAATTCAAGTATACGTTGGCTACAGCTATGAAGACAGACAACAGGAAAAAATGAAAACCCATATACCAACAATCTGCTTTTATAACAGTTTTTATTTTTAGATGTTGGAAAATGTGATGGGTATCATAATGGAGAAGGTTTTGCAAAACAATATACAGGCCAGTTTCCCAGATACTCAGCATTATGGCTATTTTCCACTAAAAGCAAAATAAAGGAAGCACATTTTACTGCCCTGCACAGCAGTACAATGGAATTCAATCTCTACATTTAACCCATCTGTGGGACTGAAGACACACACACACACACAAACACACACATACACACACATACACACTATTGTATTAGGCAGTGAGGACAATCACCCAACAATCTCAGCACCCAAGAGGCAACTGAGGGTTAGGTTTTGGATTAGGCTTCGCTCAAGGATGCTTCACCTGTGAATGTTGTGGGAAGAGAGGATGCTGGGGTTGTATCTTCCCTCCCCCAGAAAATAAAGCACCCAGAACGAATTGCTCCATCCAGTTCAATCTCAGGCAGATGTGTAAAAGATTACAGGTGTGGTCTGCTTAGATGCTGGGTTTTGGCACAAGAGGCTATAATAATGCTTCCTCTGCTGCCTTACAAAAGGCTCTGAGAGGTTACTTTGGGCAGCGTACCTCTAGAAGAGAGATTGTTGTCTCTACCTCACTCAAAGACATTGTTTGTGTCCTGCCTTTGGCAGCCAGCCATTGTCACCTTCATTTGCATGGCTGTCAAAAACAACAAACTTGGGCTGAACTTGGACTATATCCTCTTAAGCAACAAATCCATGTTCTGTTTAGGATCTGATGATGGTCAGTTAAATATGGATCGATTTTGGTCAGTTTTGGGTATTCAATTCTGCCTTTGCTGTGGAGAGACACATTGCCCGAACTGCTGGTGTGATGATCTGGGAATCCTTCGAATTCAGTCGGTCACCCCTAATAATGATCTGAGAGATATAACCAGCTCAGCGATATGTGCAGGATGTCTTGTGGCCTCCCTGGCAACAAATGCTCCCACACACAGCAAGGGTTTCTCGGGAAAGAGAAAGGTTTCCCTGACCGGTCATCAAATGTATTGCCAGTTAAGCATTTAGGGCTCCAGAGTGCTCCAGAGTGAGCAGGATCTACAGGCCCAGCTGTAACATCTGTGGGTAAATGTGGGACAGAACCTGTGTGCCTTCATGCCCAACCACAAGAGCGTAGTTTTAGCATGGACTGAGTTGATGAATTCCTATCAATATCCAGTGATAATTGGATATTATTATCCCTCAACTGTATCTGATCTTGTTTCCAGGCTAGAAGTCCATCAGGGTAGTAGAGCCTCCTTTCAATTGTACAGTTTTCCACAATAAACTTATCCCTCACTTTAATATTACGAGCGCATGCACACACACATATGTACTATCACTCCTGCCATAAATGTTAAAGTCTGGCCTCATGCTGGGCTTTGAGTGTTGCTGTAAAAACAGAGTGCCTTCCATTTGTCTCTCCATCCCTCTACACCCTGTAAATTCCCCATGTACTCTCACTTTCTCCATCTTTGCTCTTTCTTCCAAGTCTTTTCCTTCGTTACTTTTTCCCACATTCATTCCCTGTTCTCCATGTTCTCAATCCAGTTCCATGTTGAGTAGTGTTCCCAGTTATTTCCTCTACGTTTACTCCTTCTATCTTTTCCCTATCTTTATCTCCTCCACTTCCCTTCCCCTTACTCCACTCCCCGGAATTTGCAGCTTGCACTGTTTCTCCTTTTTGCAACCAGTCGTCAACACCCCTCACCACCCCACCCTATAGTAGTCTGTACAGGGGGTGCTTTATCACTTTTGGCAGCCCATGCTTAAAGATATGTGAATTTATGTAAATTTATGGCTGAAAAATGAGCACTCACCTCCTTGCCTGGTACAGAAAAAAGCAGTGACTCATTACAATATTTGCCTTTTGTTATGAATCCGCAGAATAATAATTAAGAATGATTTGTGATCTGAACAAAACTGGGGCCTTATTCCAACCATGCAGTTAAATAAAGCAGGAGCTCACACCCAAGCCCAAGCCACAGCAGTCACAGTGATCGCACTTTCCCATTATTTTTCACGACTCATTTTTTAAAATCATATCCACTTACACACTCTGCGTGATGGGCACTTCTCCGACGTGACATACAATACATCAAATAGAACACAAACCACTTGTCCGTCATTAATTTACAGTCTTTAACACAGAAGAAACAGAGCTGGAACTGTACATCTGACGGTGTATAGAGCGCCATTGGCGGAACCCCTCAGGACCCCTCATCACTCTCTAGCCCTGTCGAAGAGGACTGATGCAGCACTGTCTGGTCCAGCCAGGGTCAGAGGTCAGGAAGGACTGGTCACTTCAGAGTCTATCCCATGACATGCTGATTGGCAGATGGTGCAGTCTCTGCAACACGGGTCACAGTAGGCAACAGTGGACAAACTGACACGCCAGTGGACGGCCGCAATGCATGGGATTCCTGATGTTCTTTCTCCGTCTCCTTACTCACACACTCACGAGTGCATTCAGCTAAGCTTAGGCCAAATCCACAAAGTGCTCTTGGACTGCATGGGGGTGAGGTGGATTAGAAAGAAACCCTATTGGGCCTCTCACTGTGTCTCCGTCTCTGAAGGTGCATATTGTACACATCATTTGAGCCTAGACCAATACTTTGGGATATTTTTGTAGTTTAACCTCCATTTATTCACCTAAAAAATGATAGGAGACAATCACACATGCCATATTAGATGTAAATTTTAACAGAATATAGATAGATATTTGTATAAATTTGATCAATAATTTACATGTTGTTTTTTTATTGCTTTAAACAGAAAAATTCAGTTCACACATCAGATGTGTTTTTGAGCTGAAAATGCGACAATTTTGATAATGTGTTATTTGTAATGCTTGGATTGACAAGTATAATTTTTTTTTAAATATTCTTCAAAATACTTGCTCCAAATACATTAAAAACTGAATATCTTTTATCATTTTTGTTATTTATGTATTAGGTCTCTTAATTTCTGAAATCTGCTGTGTGAGCAAAGAAACAGAGCAAACAGCTCCTCCCTTCTCATTTTCCTCAATAACCCAATATCTGGGTCAGTGATGTCATCTGCCCCTCCCCCTCAGGCTGATCAGTCAGAGTCTGCGTGCAGGTTGAGCATCTACATGTGGACAGAGCAGTAAACATGCACTGGGTGGCTGCTATAGTATTTACACTGGGACTGTTGTAAAGGAGTGAATTCCCAACTGGATTACTCACTTACATGAAGCAACACATCAAAGCAAGTGCATTAGGTATGCTAAGTCCAGGTCCTGTAATCTGTTATGAGTATCAGGTCTGAAATGGGGCTTCCACGAGTGTCAGTGAACACGAGGTGCCCATGACCCTATCACCAGTTCCCTGGTTGACCTGTCTTGGAGCACATTTAGTAGGTACTAATCACTGCATACTGAGATCCTCCAAAAGACGTGCCTGATGTTTCAGAGATTGTTCTGACCCAGTCATCTACCCAGCACAGACCCATGTCAAAGTGGCTGCCAAAGCGACTTTATATTGTAGCTTGGAGGACTGCTCAGTCAGCCACCAGAGCAACTCTGTTGTTTGGAGACAGGCCAGTTGATTAAACAAATGGAATCAGGTGTTGCTGCTGGTGGTTTAGAAGGTTCTAGAAGGTTGCTGGGACGGCTGCTGGAGCAACTCTACATTGCGGCTCAGAGGTTTTTCAGGCCAGCTGCCAGAGTGTCTCTATGTTCCAGCTTGGTGGATTGCTGAGTCAGGTGTCAGAGCATTCAAAGTTCAAAGGTTATTCAGGGCAACCACTGGAGCAACGTGGCTCTGTGGAATTCTTGGTCAGCTGCCAGAGCAACTCTGGAGTGACAATATGTCTCAGAAGTCTCCCAGGTGAGCCAGTGAAGGGACTTTATGTCTCTTGGTATAGTGCTGTTTTGGCCAGTGGGGCAAACCATCAGGATCTAAGCGTGAGGAATCTCTAGATTCTAGCCTTGTCTACTAACTAAGGATATTCTGAATGAACAGCAAAGTGTCTTTGTAAGTCGCTCTGGAAAAGGGCATCTGCTAAATGCCATAAATGTAAATGTAAATCTACATTGCATTGTGGCACTGTGGGAGGCTCTCCTGGCCTGTTGCAGAATGCCATGGTTTTTGGCTCAGCCATGTTACATGGTGGCTCTCAGGCAAAGGCATAGTTTCAGCATGGACAAAGGTGACGTGTCCCCACCTACTGTCCCCTTCCATCCCCCTATGCCCTTGCAATAAAGCTCATCAGATTGAAATCATAATATTACTTATGCAAACAAATACGATTTATAATCAACACTTTCAACTGAACACTTGTTTCACTCAGTAAGAAATAATTCATACAAACTGCAACACGGTTTTGTTCACGCCAGCAGTAACTGGAACCTCTAAGGGTTTAGAATGTCTTCTTTCAGCCTGCTGCTCTGTCACCAAGATAAACCACAGGTACTTCTCTCTGCTGGTCACATGACACTGTGTTCATTAATGGCTACAAAAGTGCAGACTAATCTGTTGCTTTTTCTAAGTCATGCGGAGGTCACACTCTGAGGTCAATTCCTCCCCAGGGTTTCTCTCTGCAGTGTTCTGTATACGTTCTATATTGACCATTTAATGTACCTATGTGATCTATCCTCGGCACAGTGTAACTCCACTGGGGGCAGACCCAGCACAGGGGTGTGCCTGCATCAGCATCACTCTCATTATTCATCAACAGCCTGCCAGCGCCCACATTTGACTACATTTGCATATCAGTGGAGCATTGTGGGAGATGTTGTCCTCTAGGGGATGAAGCGGAGTCCACATCTGTCCGCTTTGCTCTTGAGAAGTCCCTGAGTCTGTAAGAGAGGAGTTTGCCTATCTTGTTGCAGACTGATGGCTGTCTTCGGAGAAGCCTCTGTGCACCGTCCATGCTTAATGAGCGTGTGCACAGCGAGGAGGCCCACACCCACTGGTCATTAAAGCGCAGGCAGAGAGGGTACGGCCCACCCAAAAACGGAGAAATAATAGGCAATTTAGAGGTGCGTGGAGAGGAGGGGAAAAAGCAGGGGGAAGCCGGGGTCACCCCACGTCGTGGGTTTTTTCATTATCTGCCTGAGGCTCAGTGGGGACAGCAAGCCTCAGGCGGATAATGAGGCAGTGGCAGCATAATGGGCCTAAAATAGAGAGAAGGAATAAATAACATTAATGCTGTGAAAAGGGATGGTTGGAGGTGGGGGAACAGTACAAGGGTGGAGGGCTACCTGAGTGGGTCTTCCTCTTCTTTCAGTATCTCCCTCCTGCTTCCAACATTTTGCTCATGCTATTTTCAGGCCCATCTTTCAATGTTCTGGCTCCACCCTTTGGAAAACAAACATGGCAAAAAAAGCAGGAACCCTCAAATTCATTCTTCTACAAGGAAAGTTTGGCAAATAATCACACAAAGATAAGACAAGATTAATTCATGGTTGAATTAACGTTGACTCGCCACTGAACAACATCGATTCAACCTTGTCCCAATGCTGTTTCAGCGTTAATTCAACTTTGCTCAACATTTTTTTAATGTTGCTTCAACAAGGTTTTAATGTTTTTGTGTTGTTTCAACAATGTTTTAGTGTGGTTTCACTGTTGTTTTAAAGTTGTTTCAATGTTGTTTTAACATTAAATTCAACAAGTAACATTTATTCATAAGAATTTTCACAACTAAATATGATTCATGTTTTTTTTTTGTTCGTTTTTTTTTTTTTTTTTTTTCATTTTTGAAACAACATCTGACTTTATTTAAAGCAGATTTCAATGTTGACGGTCAGTCATGTTCCAGCTGGGTTCATGTATCCTGAGAAGATTTGAACAACATGCTTTTCCTTGGTTGTCAGATGCGTCTTTAGTTGCTCTGACTGAAATCCAGATGCTGTGTGGAAGAAACAGACAAACACACTCGTTATGCAGCAATCGTTTCTTTATATGTTTAGCTTCTTCTTATGCTGTGTTAAAGTTGGTTGCCTTGAAATTGATCATATTACATCCTGCCAAACATTTTCCAAACTGTTGTTGAGTATTTTCTGCCCAAACGGGGAAAGTAACAGCTTACACAGTTGTTTGCTGCAGGGGGAGGAGTTTTGGTAGCAGTGGGAGGAGACATGCATCCTGTCTCATATGCATCTCCGATCACCTCCTCAAGTGGTTTGAGTGATCAAATTTGTACCTGTTTTAAATGCGTCTTGGGTGTGTTCACACTTTATGTGGCTTGGCCTTATCCAGATAGAATCCTGGAGGTGTAAATGTGATCAAATGCCACGTCTGAAAGGACATGTCACACAAAATACACCAAATAGCTGAAATTCAACGGTGACCCTATCTATTTTGTAAATGCCCAAAATTCAACTTGGCTCACCAGCAGTGATTCTGAAGAGTTACCTTCTTGCAGACCTTTTTTCAATTGCACTGCAAACAGCCATAGTAAGGACAGCACCGACTGCCATTCTGGGCGTATAATTACAGCGGGCGTAGGTGGTAGCAGTGTTGCTGGATGATTAGAAGTGAGTCCATCAATAATAACTAAGGTCCCTCTCAGATCATCAGTCTCCAGCATAGCAGTAGAAAAACACTTGAAATTTGCTCATCGTAGTTCTACCTGTCAGCTAACACTTTTCAGACTTATTCTCCTCCCTAGACTATATGAACATTAAAAGGTGGGGGGGGGGGGGGTGACTGTTATCTTCCATAGTGTCATTTGTTCGCGCGTTCTGAAGTGATGAAACTGATAATGAATGTGTTGCGCAGGTGGGAATGGTGCAATTTCATGGCTCGAAGCCAGTCAAAACCTTACCTAATTACCAGGCCTTCAGAGTTCTCTTTTTGCTTATTGCGTTACTTATCCGTAACCTAACGGTTAGCTTCTTCTAAACAGTTTCCCAACAAGAATGACAGAGAGAGACAATTAGTTGGGTGTGAGTGTCTGCGCATTAACAGGCTGAGGTGTGCGCAGAGAAAGATAACTGGGTGTTATTTTGAGCTGGGCGACTGGGGTGTCTGGCAGGGGCAGCAGAGAGAGTGGGAAACAGTGTAATTATTCTCAGTGTGGATGGGAGCCAGCTGGGGACCCCTTCAACGGCACAGGCTAATTTATGGTCGTGTGCCTCACTGGCCGAGCTCCGCACCACTCCTTTCTCTTCCCAGCTGCCTTTCTGTTGCTTCTGAAAGTCCTGCAGTAGTGCTCCTACTCACCACACACTCCTCTGCTGTACTGTATTCTGAGCATCAGCTCACTACTGTGCTGCTGAATAGGCCTCTGGCACATACTGTATTAGTTTCTCTTGGCTCAAATGAAACCTTCCTACCTGGCTTCACACTTCTGAACCTTTCTTAACACAAATCTGAGACATCTGCAAGTGTACCTGTGCTTTTACACCGCGCAACAGCTGCTTTCTTTCCTCAATTTTCAGTTCACTGTCTACTCGTCTCTCAGGCGAAGATGTAGTGTGATTGCTCCAGATATGAAATGTTCGAGAGTTCATTGGGATTGAACCTAATGGTTTCACGGGAAATGACAAAATGGTCTTATTAGCCGAGATGTGTTCGCTGTCCGATGTTGGTTTCACACTTTTTACAAGGCAAATATGCAAAAGAAGGTTGTCCTCAAACTGTGTTAAGTAATTCCTAATCCTTCCTTATGTGCATTGCGTCTGAATCTGTACACATTCTTATTCACTATACATTCTTCAGTAACTCAGAACATTTAAACCTCCCGCCAAAACAGTCGTGACCCACATGCTTTGAAGCATGGACTTTACAGCACCTCTCAAGTTGTCTGGCGGTGTCTTGCACCGAGATGTCCTGTAAGTTGTGAGCTGGGGCTTCTATTTATGGTCTGCGTGAGATTTTTCGCCATGGACTCCAGTTTGCACCCACATTCCAAAAACATGGATCTCAGGTGAACTGGCTACTCTAAATTGGTGTGTGAATGAATGTGTATGTAGGTGAATGTTTGTTTGTATGCCCTGACATGGATTGACACTCTGGCCTGGGTGAACCACCTCAGGGCTTAGTGCAGACGTCCAGGTGGACGGTCGTTTCCAAATGAGTACCCTGTGTGCAACTGCTTCTCACCGGTGTGTGTTGGTTGAGTGCTGATCATTAAGAGTGCTTTGATTGTGAAACCTTGACCATATGAAAGTTGCTATATGAATACAAGTGACGATGAATCATCATCATCATCATCATCATCATCATCATCATCAATGTCCTCATTGCTAGTCCACAGGTTTTCCTTCCTTAGAGCACTTTTGGTAGGTACCTAGTACTGCATACCAGGAACACCCCACAAGACCTGCTGTTTTGGACATCACAGCAGGTAAAAATGTCCCAATCCTGATCTTTTTTCAACATATGCAACACAGATTGCTGTGTTGCAATGTGAATGACAAAATCACTCTTAATCTCTCAATTTTGATTCTGATTTGGGCCTCTTTCATATGTGGTACTGAAATCCAATACATACCCAATCTGTGGCAATGCGACTCAGTCTGAACAGCCAGATGGGAATTCAGTATGATTTTACGTCAATCCAACTTGACATTTCTCATAAACGTGTGTGGAGGAGAAGGGAAAATTGATGACAGCAGCGAGGGAGGTTTGAAGTGGTGGGATAGCGAACAGCTCATAAATATTTGTGGCAGATGTCTCAGTTCAAGCACAATTAGGCGCATACCTCGACTGCACCGTGTTTTGAAAGAAATGCCCGAACGCAGCCACAAAAAGACATGGCTGCTGCATCAATGGAGAAAACAAGTTGATTCAACATTAAAGAAAACAAGGCCACAGACTACAGAAGTGTCTGTGGCCTAAAAATGTGCTTTTTTTATAGTGAGCTCTAACACATTCTCTGTGATGAGCCAACTTTCTGATAGCTCCTGAGATGCTGGCGATATGGGAGTGGACCATTTGCATGTGTGCCAGTTCAGGAGTGTGTTCCGACAAATGTAAGCTATATTTGCACAATTAAGGGTTCTTTGCATTATGAAATGGTTCTTCAGATTGTTGGAGAATGCACTGTACACAGAGCAGGGTTCTATATGACATTGTAAAAACAGTAGAACCCTTTCTGGTGCTATACAGAACTCTTTTCAAAGAGTCTTTATAGAACCTCCTACAGCACATTCTCAGCCTGAAGCCTAATTTTTAAGTGTACAAGATTCTTACACTTGATTCTTTGTGCTTCCAACACTGATAGTTTAAGTCCTCATAGTTTAAGTCCTAAAGGTGCTGCTGGCTGGTGTCTTCTTAGTGTCGCTAACTCCATGGGGTTGAGTGCACCCCTCTTCCATTGTGTTCTTCCCCGTCTGGCTGTCTTTGTCCCTGACACAGCTGCTAAATTGGCCGGCATCAAATGTTTTACGCCCCAGATGGAAATATCACACCCAATAATAGCTTGACCCCCCCCTCAGCACATCCAAGCTACAGATGCCATCTTTATTCAGCTGTGTTTGAAGACTCTAAAGAAGAGAATATGGAGGGTGGGTTTGGAACAAGACAAAAAAATGTCGGGAACACTAGGGCTGAGTTTATGTATGTATATGAGGGGTAAATAAAAGGCAAGTGTAACAGTTAATATGTACCATGTATTCATAAAAGACACCGTGAAGAAGGACTTTTGACTACCTAACCCTAGTTACTGAAACAGCTAACAGAACACCATGGCTTATGAACAAGGGAAAAATATTAACC